>NDGM011165474.1:0-10286 GCA_002564305.1 Octomys mimax | reverse complement strand
ACTCTCCTTAGGTGCATTATACATTGTCAATCACTTTCCTCTGTGGCCCCATAATCTCCTTGAGAAAATTGGGGGAGACCACTGGGTTACAGGATGTCACAGCAGAGGTTCTCTTATGTTGAGTCCTCACTGACCTTGAAGGGCTAGGGCCAAAATATTAGCTATCCTTTTAGCTATATTGGCTATCTCTCTAATTTTTGGTCTGCAAAACTTTTTTTAGAAACAAATCTATTAGCTCTAAGTTTATCTAGGTTATCTCAGCCTCCTCCAAGACAGAGGACACCCAGATAAGAGGAACTAAAGTCATTCTCAAGATTTGTGGGGATACCTGATGGCCAGCTTTTATAAAACCTTGTTCCATACCCCTGTCCCCTGGATGCTCCACAGCCTCCAGCCTTTGTCTCAAATCTGTGATCACCTGGATTCCAGAAAAAGCAGAGCTTCAAGTGACTGACACTGCCCCAAGCAGGTGCAATCACTTATGGGAACAGAATCAGCCCTGAAGCCATGAGGATTCCTCCATAGCTACAAAACCAGAACTGAGATAATGACTGTTTGGATTGTGGCCCCCTCTGGTACCCCACAAAATGAGTCTCCAATCTTTTGTGAATGGGCCAGTCTGATGAAGACATCACAGTGCCCATCCTATAACTGCTACTCAAGCTGGAGACCTTTCCCTTGTCTTTTCTTACTTCCCAATTAAAATATTTGCCCATCAATTCATAGTTGGTTTTAATTTCCATTCTCACTAAAACAAGGACCAACACTATGTGGTGACACTAGGTTTAATCAGGTTCTGGAGTGC
Source organism: Octomys mimax (assembly GCA_002564305.1). Classification (NCBI taxonomy): domain Eukaryota; kingdom Metazoa; phylum Chordata; class Mammalia; order Rodentia; family Octodontidae; genus Octomys; species Octomys mimax. The sequence continues at coordinate 9,481 of NDGM011165474.1, read as the reverse complement.
AGGGAATCAGCTCAGGAGTATGCACTTCACTAACTCTCCTCTTTGCAGACAGCACTTAGGCAGGCTGTGTCAACACCTGCTAGAATTGAATTGCCCCTTCTCAGCATGGACTGTAGCTTGTAAATTACCACCCAGAGCAGGAATCTGTCAGGCTCTGGCACGTACTGCTGAGCCTCCTTGAAGGGGGCGGGGGGGGGGTCCAGCCTGCCAACATGATAGATACCAAGAGGATGGGCACAGAGCAGAGTGAGAGGCCATGCTGACCTTCCCCAAGGCCCCCACCCTCCTACCTTCCCCAAGAACTCCTTCCTCAGGTGCCTTCCCACTCTCTGCTTCCCAACTCCTCCCCATACCCTGCTTCTCCTCTTTGGCTTTCCACTGAACTTGTCCCCCTTTCTGTTCAAATCATAGAGGCAGTGTGTGTTCAGAAGCTTGTCGGGCTCTCAGCAGTAGTTTATGGTGGCCCACAAAGGTGGCAATCCCAGGAGTGACAAGTCTGCCAGAGCTGGGTCCCATCAAAAAAAAAAAAAAAAGGTGAGGCACAGAAAAGGTGGAAGTAGACAACAGAATCCAAAGGAAGCTGCACTCTTGTCCTTAGGCTGGCCAGAGAGGAGTTCACGGCGGTGGAAATTGAGAGGTTGTGAAGTCTGACAAAAGCTGATTCCAATTGGAAAGACAGAAGCAAGAGAAAGAGGGAAGATTGGGGCAGTGTCCAAAATGCATAAACCAGAGAAACAGGGCCTCGATCCATCTGGAGGAACTTCAGCTTAGCATTGCTTGTGAATTTGGGGCTGCCCACTAGGTAAACATCAAGTGGCTCCAACTGCCAGAAGAAGCCTAAGACCCTGGTGGTACATAGCCAGGACCCTCATAGGACATGGCCAAGGAACAGACCAAGTACTGCTCCTGGCACCTGGGAGACAGAATGGCAGCTGCTGTCATGAACTCTCTTCTTGGTCCTGTGACTTCTTTTCAGCTGCTTTCCAGGGCTAGCTCACTGGGCCCTTCTGAGGGAGGAAGAAGAGCAGAAAGGTAAGCAGATGGAAAATCTTTGAACTGAGGAGGTTGGAGTCTACCAGAAAGAAAAGGCTTTTGAAAATGTCTCACATCTGTTTCTCTCTGTGCACACTTTAGAGACAGCATGAATAGACTGCCAACCACCTTCCACGCATCCTTGGAAATATGGACAACAAAAACACCAAAATTTTCCTTGGTTGTTGTTACAGCAAATCTGTGTAATAAACAAGAGCCTTTCCTTGGTAGGAAAGTGAAAACATTCCTTCAAATGTCAATAATAATTATGCCAAGTATATGAGAGGGTGAGGAGAAATAAAGCAAAGGCCATTAAGGGTTACAATTCTAATGTGCAAATCTTTGCAGAGGTGACCTCTCTCCCTCTGATATGTCATCCATATACATCAATGGCCAAGTATGGTAAATAGCCACCGTACCCTCTTATATATATATGATATGGCTGTGCCCCTCTAAGCTGAGGGTAAAAAGCATCTTACACAAATATCATGAGTTTGCAAGTGTAACTGCATGAGGAATAGGAGGTGTTCAGGTTGGGCAGACACTGGTGACTAAGCAAGTGGCAAGAGGACTGGAAAAAAAGGGAAGAAAGCTGCATGGCATCTGTTATGCTTTGAGATGTGATTAATTGAGGACATTACCCATGGCTCTCTGCTGGTCTGCCTCTAGCTGCTTATGAATGGACTAGTTATCCAGGCAGTGGACTCCTGAGAAAAGAATGAGTTTGGTCCAAGTCTCTGGCTTGTGTATGTATTTCTTCATCATGTGACATACTCCACCACCTTATGGCACAGCTAGAAGACTCTTCGTCCATTTCCTAGGCCTCGATACTGGACTTCTTAGCCTCTAGAGCTATGAGGGGGAAAAAAATCTTTCTCTTTATAAATTGCTCATAGTGTTCTGGTGTAGTAGCAGCAAGTGGACTGAGAGACCCACCAGATAGGACAGGCAAAGCCAGTGCAGGACACATGGAAACAGATGCACTGAAGGACAGTGCCCAGCACAAGAAGACAGCAGGCCGTGATGCACTGACCCATCAGGATGAAGCACCATGAACATGGCAGGGATGCTCGGCAGGACGGTGTGGCAAGGAGAGCAGAGGTGGCATCAGAGTGGACATCCAGGGTTGCCTTTTTCTGGGGGTTAAGCACAGTTCTGCCTAGTCTGGCAATGTGACTAGAAGCTTAAGCAGGAAGGAATGCATAATGTTTTTTTGTTTACATATACAAAAAAGAACCAAATCTAATCATACAGTGTTTATAAATCCACCTACTTACCAAGTGTTTGCACTTCTTCCCTGTAAGCCTTCATCTGTGGGTCCATTCCAGGTCCTAAGGAAATATCAGCTTAATAGATGGTCATAGGTTTAGTGGGCGGGTTCAGGTTCATGGTCCCAAGCAGAGTTCCCACAGGCCCTCCTCTGGCTTAGAATAATAATAAAACATCAGTGGCAGTCAACTTTCTGTTACTATAACAAATATCTAAGAAAATCAACATATAAAGAGACGATGTTTATTTCATCTGACAGTTTTAGAGGTTTCTGCCGATCTCACTCCTCTGGGCCTCTGGTGGCAACAGCATGGAGTGTGAGGCCAAATGAAACTGCTTGGGTCGAGGCTCGGAAGCGCAATCAAGAGAAAGAGGAAGATCGCAAGCCCATTTGAAGCCACACCTCCAACGACCTACAGCCCTCCTGCTGGGCCCCACCTTGGATTCCACTGCCAGGCTGCGGATGAAACCTGTAGTGCCTGGGCCTTTGGGAGACACTCGGGAGCCACACTGTAGCAAGTCTGTGGGCCACATGTGATTTTTGACTGCGAGGCCCTAAAGGAAAGGGAGAGGTGGTGCACGTCCTGGCTGAAGTCTAACCTGCTGAAGCACATCGTAAACACATCAAGTACCACACGAGAAAGCAGCCATGAGCAGGCTGAGCTTGGAGCCCTCCAGTGCAGGGGCCATGGTCTGGTCACCAGGACACAGGTGATAAGAACCATGTCTGAAAATTCTTCTGTGATGGACATCTGCTTACACACATACAAGTTGTGATAAAAATGCTGTGAGCATTTCTTTTGTTAAAAAATATAATAAAGGGAGATGGCTCAGTGGAATAAGCATTTTCCTGGCAAGTGCAAGGGCCTCAGTTCAATCTCTGGTTTTGCCACACAAAAAAATAAATAAAAAAAATATATATATACATATATATTTATATATATATAATTATATATATATAATTATATATATATATATAATATATATATATATATATATTAAAGAGCACACTGCCACTGAACTCCCTCAAAGCACCTTCACTTTCAACACGCTTATTCCATTGTTCTCATCGCCTTCTGAAGCAGTTCTGGAGTCCTCTTTCGTGTCTTTAATTGTGCACCTGCAGCTGTCTTGATGCTCTGGATCAATGTAAATTGTTTCTTTTTAAGGTCATTTTGACTCTGGGGAAGAGCCAGATACTGCAGGGTGCCAACCTGGTGCATAAGGTGGGTGAGGACACACTGGAATGTTTTTGTAAGTCTGCTTTGGACGGCAGCTGGCAGCAGCCTGTACCTTCTTGTTCACCGCATCTTGTAAAGAACTCACAAAAGAGGACTTTACAACGGCTGCGGAAAGTGGCAGAACATGGGATAAGTGTGTTTGGAGCAGATATTCTGAGGGGGACCAATGGCAAGTGTTTTGAGGAAATAAAAATGTAAACATTCCCTGTATAGTCTGATCACCCCTCGCACGGGAGGGAGGAGGGGGGATGCTTCACCTAGGTGGTCTAGTGGCGATCTTCCTTAAAGCATGCTGGAATCCATGGGAATGAGGAGCCCGCACGTGCTGCTTCCTCTGCCCAGGCAACCTGCGCTGCGCCAGAAGCCTCGGAGCAGGAGCGGGAATGGCCCCGACCAATCGCTCAGCTCCTGGCCGAGGATCACAGTTCTGGGACTGGCAGTGTGTGTGGGGTCTTTGGCGCATTGTCAGGGATCACACGTGGGTACTTCACTGAGGAGAAAAGTCCCTGGGGCAGCAAGGGGTGCTGCGTACTCTCTCTTCCCACCCCCCTCCTGCCTCCTCCCATCCCCTTCCTTCGTTGCAACACTGCAAAATGGGAGAAAGTCAGGCACATGTTAAGTTTGGAGAGTATTATTCAATAGGGCCAGATCGGATGATTAGCTTCGGGAGGTGGAGGGATAGTCAGATCTTTCGCTTCAACCTACACCGAAATTAATTCCAGATGGCCTAAAGAATTTAATATAAAACACGAATCCATTAAAGAAGAAACTTCAAAGGTATTTTAGGGGTGAGCCTGGGAACAAACCTCCCAAACATGAAAGCAGGGAGAGAATTCACAGAGCAAGAGCTTGTTGAAGCTGAACGCGGAAACACACAGAACTTCCCCAGAAAAGAAAGATACCTCGAGCAAAATCAAAAGAAAAAAATCACAGAATAATTGCATCTTATACAAAAGGTGCTTCTGCAATAGCTTAAGTTCATTATTCCTTAATGAGTTGCTACAAAGCAATGGAAAAAGGGGGAAATTGCAAAATGGGTAAGGCATGTGCATGTGTATCTCACAAAAGAAATACAAATAGAAAATGAAAATGCGCGTGCAAAAATAGTAAAATTACCTGGAAATTAAATTATTAAAATAAACAAAAAGTCTCATTCTAAACAGAACTGCACATGTAACCGCATGCAAACATAACTGCGTGGTTATGTTGTGTTTTACATAATACAACTTTCTTAAGGATGTGATTGCAATCACATAGCTCACTCTCATAAATCAGTGCAGCCTTTCTGGAAATGCACAAAAATGTGATAAAGATATGAGATGTTCCGATTTTTTGTACAGTAACTCCTACATTTGGAATCTATTCTAAGGAGACAATAAAAGATGTAAAGATGTTGGGAACACCTTACATTTAAAGATATTCGCTATGGTGATTACTTTGGTTGCCAGCTTGGTTGGGTTGAGAGATTCCTAGAATAGTGAAGCACACTTTTGGCTATCTCTGAGTGGGTCACAAGGATGTGACAATGGCTGGTCCCCGGGCCCTTTCCCCTGCATTTTTCCACTTTTCTTCTGCTTCCTGGCTGCCCAGAGTTGAATATCATCTCTCTGCCACGTCTGTTTCTGTTGGACACAGCCAACTATGGACCAAAACCTCTGAAACTGCAAGCCAAAATATATTCTTTCCCTTTCAAGTTTTGTCAAGTATTCATGTCCCTCGGCTGGGAATTCACTTGAAAAGTGCACATCTTTGTGCTGGGGTATAGAGTTGTGAGTGAGGTTCATAAGTAATGGCAGGGAAAATCTGCTTCACTGTAGGCCAGTATGATCCCAGCTTTAGAGTGTGTCTCCCTTGCCCCCTTCCCTTTCCTCCCCTCCCCTTCCCACTTCTCCTCTTCCCCTTTTCCTTTCTATCTCTCAGATTCTCTATGTCTGTCTGTCTGTCTATTGATATCTCTCTCTCTCTCTCTCACACACACACACAAAGAAAATAGCCAAAATATTAATGCAAATTATGCTTTAAGAGTGAGAATATTAATACTTTTTGATATGTTTCACAAGTACATAATAAATTCTGAGGGAAAAAAACTTTGTTTAATAAATATACACTGAGAAAGAGCTTTATCTCTGAGCAGCATGCGGACATTCACCAGTTGCCTGTTGGTAAAATGCCGAGGAAGCCAGAGTACATGTTTCTATGGCTATTCCTGCACATGCCCCATCCATACAGTCAAGCTGTGGATGAGGGATTTTTAATAAGTCACACAAAATAAAGTCCACAAATGATTGTGACCTAAGACCCAAGTAAATTTTTCCAAGGGGATTTTTCTGAAAAATTCTACCCTAAGGGTGAACTGGTGGGGACTCAAAACTCTGTCTTCTGCAACAAAGAAAATCATCCCACAAATTTCTGCCAGATGGAGAAGCAACAGCTTAGAGCAGCAGTCAGACAACTATGGTCAGTGGGCCAAACCAGGCCACTACCTGCTCCTGAATAGCCCCAAGCTGAGAATTCCATTCATGTTTTTATATAGTTATATTAGTAGCTATGTAATCATCTTGGTTTTCTCTGGTGGAACAGAAAGCCTAAAATATTTACAGGCAGTTTCTTCCTCCATTCCTTTGTTTGGAGCTGGAACACATGTGTACTTTAGCAGCCACTCTTACAGTTTTCAAAAACCAGTATTTTGTCTGAAAACCAAACTGTGATATTACCTACCATTAGGCACAAGAGATAAGCAAGAAGCTAGCCACTCTTGTACCCATGGGGGTGGTGGTCATCTTTAATTCACTTCTTTTTTTTTTTTGTATTTTTAGGGAAGGGTTTGCAGGGTGTTCAGGGTTTCACTTCATAGCTCGGACTCATAGTGATCCTTCTGTTTACAGCCTCCCAAGAGCTGGGAATACAGGTGTGCACCACCATGCCCAGCCTCATTTACCCTCTTAGCGCACCCCAGGGGTGGGGCCAGCATGGCAGGCTGAGGATCAAACTCCCAGCTCCTGTGTCTGCCTAACCAGGCACTTTAATCTGCTGAGCTATTTGGCCTGACCTTTAATTCCCTTCTTAAGAGTAATTGCAAGTTTCATATTGAAAAGTCTTCATTAAAGGCACATATGTTTACCAAGTAATTCCACTTTTCAGAATATATTCTAAGGAAGGAATTAAATATGTGCATGATAACTTAGCTACAAATACATTCACTGAAGCATTCAGTGGAAAAGTTGGAAACAGTCATGATGTCCCGCAATAAAGAACACTGTATGTTAACAAATGGAACACATTTCATGCATTAGGTGAAATATTATGTAGCCATAAGACACATGTTATTGGTAGACATGAAAAGATGTTCATGATATAGTGTTGACTGAGACAAAATTATTCCAATAATTATGAATATGAATCCATCTTCATAAGCCCATTTTTAAACGATTATCATCAGAGGTAGAAAAATGTCTAAAAGAATATAAACAAGAAACACTCTCTGTAAGCCGTGGAGATAGCTCAGTGATCTAAACACCTGCCTAGGCAAACACAAGGACCTGGGTTCGATTCCTGGTACCACATGCTGTGCAGGCCCCGCCCCGGGCACTCTGAGCAGACATGGTGGCACATGCCTGTAATCCCAGCGCTGGGAAGGCTAAAACATGAGGATCAGTCTGAGCTGCATAGTGAGACCCTGTACCAAATACAGAAAACACACACAACTGGTGTATCTTCATGCAATGTAACTGTGGATAATTTAGAGTTTTTGTTTTTGTTTTCTTTTTATTTCCCCAGACTTTAGGGCTTTTACATGATGAATATGCATTACTTATGCGCCTACTCTTTTTCTATCCCTACAAACTGCAAAGTAGACCAAAAAATGAAAGCCAGTTTGTCTGATGTGTCTTATGTCTCACAGAAATGCACAATTACTCTTTGGAATTAATTTTCCTGCTGGTTGAAGACAGGGACCTAATTCCTCCTTCCTTTTCTTATCATGGCAATCAACTGATCCACTCTATTGGCTAATCCTTGCCAAACATTTCATGTGTGTGCTTTTCTCTTATTTTACATATTTTATACATATGGAAAGCTTTGTGTTTCTGCTATTTATTGCTACAAAACATTATACCCAAAATGTAATGGCTTAAAATAGCCATGATTTTATCAGTTGCCCAAGGTATAGAATTTTAGATTGAGTCCATAGGTCAGCCCTGTTGGTCCATATGGTGTCACCTTGAGTGGCTTAAATAGTGGGTGGGATTGGACTAGGAAGATAGTTCTGTGGCATAAGCACCTGCCTAGCAAGTGTAAGGTCCTGAGTTCAATCCTCTGTGCCAGAAACCAAAAGGCAACAACAAAAAAATTCATGCACAAAATTGGATCAATGGGAGGGCTCCAGTTGGGTTACAGGTGTGGTCCTTGCAGTCACTGTTGTGGGATAGGAGGTATAGTTCCTGGAGTCTTCTCTTCACAGAGTTGTCTGGGCTTCATGCAAACATAAAAATATCAGGGTAGTTGGACTTCTCACATGGCAGATGGTTTGCCCAGAACATAAAAGCAAAGCTGTTAGGCCTCCTAAAGACATAGGTCCAATATTGATATGGTATCGCTTCTCCATTGGGTTCCTTACATGGGCCACAGACTGCTCAAATTCAAGGGTGTGAGAACTGGGGGGGGGGGAGGTCCAGTGATGAGAGGTCACCAAAAGAACTTTTTCCCATACTTAGAACTTGTATAAGTCTTGTAGCAAATCCTCTGGAAAGGTAGGCTGATTGGTGACAAAAATCATTCACAGAAATGTACATTCCACTATTGTTGTAGTTTGTTTTGCAAGGGGACCAATACAATACAGGACACATATTTTACAAGATTATTTATAATAGTCACCCAAAGAATCACATACAAAAAGGCAATCTGTACAGTCATTGAAGACCAAAGAATCCAGCTGAGGGCCTGGGTCCCATGGTAATGTCCTGCATGAGTCCAGCTGAAGACCTAGAGCCCATGACGGTGCCCCACACAAATCAAACTGGAGGCCTAAGAACAATGCCTCACACGGGCCTATTTCACAGATCTGTGCTGGGAAGGCCCAAAGGTCAGTGGTAGGAGCTAGAAAGTCTGTGCTAGCAGGATGAAGGCTCTGTGCTAGCAGACTGAGGGATCTGAACTGGAGCCAGGAAGTGACCCTCAAAATAGTAAAAGTACCACAGCCATCCTCAGCAACAGTGAGGTCCCAAGCTCCTTCGACAATAATAGCAGACTTCATCAGAAAAGTCAGCATGACAGGCTCCTCCAGGGAAACCTATAGCATTTCAACAGTTTCTCCAGTTCTGCCTCATGCTGCTAGCAACAAGCCTCAAGGTGTGGGCCTCCCACACCTAGCACCACACTGGTTCTGTTTAGCTTGGTGCTAAAAGTTGACCACCAGCTGTCAATCTACCACACTTACATTGAGTTTCTTGAATTGAGCAACACTTATGAAAGAATGGTTCATAAGGCACACCTCTCACTTAACACACTGTGTAGCTGGATCTGTCCAAACATCTTTAAATGACTACTTTTATAACTGCCACTCAGTGAGACAATTGTCATTAAAATATCAGAATCTAACTTATCATTCCCTTAGAAAGCAGCTGATAGCATCAGTAATTTGAGCTCAAATATTGCTCAGATTTCTGTGGTGAAACCCAAGCGACACTAAATATTTTGACTACAGTTCAAAACACTTTTCTAGCCAGATGAGTATCTGTCAGAGGTCTGGCAGAAGAACTAAAGGACCCAGACATTCGGTGGAAATGACATAGGCTGTGGTGGGCAGATAAGGTGCTTCCTGGCAAGGAAACCCAGGAGGATACAGACATCCCTTGACCTTCCTGCTTCCCCGAGCACCCAGCAGCACCACCAACCTGAGGCCCACAGCCCCGTTCTTAAATTTCCTCTGCTCTCATCTCTAT
>NDGM011165471.1:0-14738 GCA_002564305.1 Octomys mimax | reverse complement strand
CCCCCCCCCCATGAACACAAAATCCCAAGTTGCAGTGGCCACATAAAGGTCCAGTGCATTATACTTCGGAATCACTCCCTTTTGAGAGCTTTGACTTGTGGAAGCTGATGAGAGTAAGCAAGTATCCAGAGACATCTAAACTCCATATGGTTCCTGTCTATCTCTGAAAGTTGGCATCAAGTTTATAATTGTGCTCTTCCTAAGAGGCCCACTCCATGTACAAGGGAAAGAGCTTAAGCCTCATTCATGCTAATGAGGCTCTTTATTGGCCCAACAAGATAGAAAGAACTGGGAAGCTCAATATTTCCAGTCATTTCTTCAACAAAGAAACCAAGTGTCAGCACTGAGTTCAGGGATAAGCTTCACAGCCACCATTCTTATCCCAGGAGTGCCCAAGAGTGCATCTAAGGGGGAGGAATTCCAAGGGACAGGAGCTTCAAAGTCTACACAAGACTCAAAAGAGACCTGAGACTCTCTCCGTAGGTGTCGCTGTGGTCCTGTCCAGGGCTTAGCAGAACATCCCACATCAGAGAGGAAAGACAGCCAGGGAAGAAGAGTGCACACTTGAAAATTAATGATGTCAGTCTGTCTTCATATATCAAGTTAATTTGAAAGGGCTTTAATTTTCCTAAAGGATAAAAAAAGGTTTCTTTGCTAGATTAAACTTGCGATTGTCATTCATATATTGTTTATAAGGTAGTCATCTCTTTGCTCTGTATTTTTTTGTTTTTGATTTTGTATACTAGTTAGCAGTGAAGACTTGTCTGCGTGTATCAGAAGGAATAAAGAGAGAAACGTCCTTAACTGTCAGTTTTAATAAGAGGAGTCAACATGCCTCTATTCAGGTTAAATATTGTCCTGTCACATTTCAATAGAGTCAACAGATTTTTTTAAAAAGAAAAGTCAAAAGCACTGTGTATGCAAAAAACCCTCCCTGTCATAGAATGTCAAAGCCCTTCTTTATCTGGGGGAGGGGCGTGGAGGTAGGACAGAAAAATCTTTTGTAAAATGTGAAAAATTACCACTCATAATTGGCACTGACATAAAAAGGTTTTTTTTTGTTAGAAAAACAAAGAAAATCTCTAATTTAATAATCACCTGCAAAGTGTTATTGTGATGGGAACAAAAAACACACAATCAAAGTCATCTTTTTTAAGTAACTATAGTGTTTTTTAAGTAATCACTGCACTTACAGCAGCTCATACACACAAACCAGTGATGTGCAGAATGGGGAGAGAAAAAGAAAAACACTCCAAACTCCTCAAGCAAAGTTTCTGAAATAAGCAAGTGACAGGCTACAATAAGAAAATGCAAATGGGACATTATGTTCAAAATAAAACCAAACAAGGTCTTTTTCTAAAACTCAAAACATATTTCTGTAATGTGGCATGATTTAGGATTAAATTGCAGAATAGCCTTGCTTCCCTGAAGGACTAGAGGAGGAAAGATGCACATTTTGGAAAGATGGACTGGAGAGAATTGGACGTATTGAATAGATGACAACTTGTAAAATAGTCTAGGACTATAAAGTCATTTTTCTCTTTCAAGCACCTCTTGATATGTTTAAAACCAGAACACTAGTTGGAGCTTTCAAGATATGATATGTTTTTATTTGCAGCAAATGCCATAATTTCAGAAATGATTCTAATTCCGAATGAAATTATTTGCACTTGGTAACCGTCTCTACCAATTAGGTCAGTATAAAAATTATGTACTGTTTTTCAAACTAAGTCATATTTAGAACTGTCTCCAACTGGATGATGTCAAGCCAAGTGATACCAATGCTGCTAAGAATGACAAGGAAAGCTGACTCAAAATCTCAACACTTCCACTTTTTATTAACACTCAGGCTTTATTACTGAATAAACAACACTCCAAAGAGACTACTTTCTGAAGGTTTCTCCAAGGCCTAATGATTTCCTAGAATTAGAGTTGAACAAATCAACTTCAAGTTCTGTAGAAGAGTAATGAAATATACAAATATAACAAAAAATTTGTCATAGAATACAGTGGCAATATGTTCTAATGTGCCTAAGACAATTTCCATTTATTCATGTTATCCTGTTTCATTTGTGTAGGGATTTGTCGTCAAAAGCCTTCTTATAATAAAGTTTTGTTAGTCATGCACTCAAAAAGAGTTCAGGTTGGCTCTAGCAGACCTACACTTCCTGCTTCTAGCTTTAGCTGCTGTTCTGCTGAGTTGTAGATAAGAAGCATGTATGTCACAAAAGCCTCACTTTAACGTATAGCCACCACTGAAAGATGACCAATGTTCGCTCATATCTTTATTCCAGAGGTGAGTCATGCTTCTCCTTTAAAGACCACTTGTAAGGCACTTAGAGATAAAATGAACCCTCAGTGAGAACAAGATCTAGCTTATCTGGTCAGTGGCGGTGATGACAGAAAGATCTGTCACCACTGTCTTTTCTGGCTCCTCGTGCCATACTCGATCTCCATAAACTGTAAAAAGGTGGTAGGGGCAGCAGGAAAAGAAGAAAGATCCAGCAATCCTGTCATGGCCACACCGAGCAGTCTGTGCCCTCTTGAGATTGGGTTTCATCCATTAGGTGTGGTGAGAATCCACAGCTGTTTGCTTATTGAATCATTTGATCATACTTTTTACTTTTCAATGAACTCTTAAGGTGACCATCATCCCAAATCCACACAAATACATGATTAAAGAAACTTAAATTCTACATTTCTGCTATTTACAAAAGTTCGTGACAAAATATTTGCTGAAGTTTACCATCCTCTATGGAAAAGCCATAGTAGTATCACTGACAAAAGAAAAGCAGAAGACACTGATCTGCTGAAGTAGTCTCTGGAGTTAGGTCTTCTAAGAAGACTAAGGTAAGAATGATGACTCGATACCTAAAGCTACAGAGGGTGCTCCTGTACACCACTCTGGCAATCATGACTCTACTTAGATCAAATGACTATTTTCTAAGTTAATTCACTTATTTTAGATTTCCATGGATATAGATGTTAAGCGTCCATCCTCATGTACCGAAAATTAAACTAATTTAAGAGCAAAAAATTAAAGCAAAAGTATTTGAGAGAGAGAGAGAGAGAGAGAGAGACTTGTCTGTATAATTTTCTTTCTTTGAAGATCATTAATCTTTTATCTTCTTTTTGTGTGTGCCAGGAATCGAACTCACAACCTCACACTTGCCAGGCAGGGACTATGCTGCTAAGTTATATTCCCAGATAGTGTTCTTAACAATTAGATTTTAGATTTGAAAGTTGAAGGACTTTATAAATAAGTCTAACTTTTTAATGCAATAGTCATTTTGTAAACAGATGAATAACTTTTGGTTGCATCGTCTTCAAAATGAATTAAAAATATTTAGGTAAGTATTCGACAAATGAACACCAAACAAACAAACAAACAAACAAAAAACTGTAGCCTGGGGAATTCAGCAGGTGACATAATTGGAAAAATTTGTATAGAAAATAGCATTCAAATTTATCCTCAAGAAAGCAAACAGGTAATTTCAAGCATTTCAAATGATGGGGACTCAAATTATGGACAACATTTTGTTTTGAAACACCATAGCTCTGCCTTAGAACATCTTAAATTGTAACCAAAGAATATTTTTGATGATTCTGCTCTTCAAATCTTACAAAACTTAGTATTTTTCCTAAAATTAATTGAAATCAAGAAAGCCTATGAATCTATAGCACCTTTATTTGGTAAAACATTTAAAAGAATTATAAAGACAGAGACTTTGACAGATACTTTTACCAGTTTCCCTGAATGAATCACCTGTGAAAATATATACTTTGGCTGAAATATATATGTAACAGAATTTTAAATCTTAATAAAAAAAAATCTTCTCTTTTTGGGCCGGCCACATAGCTCAGTGGATTAAAGCACCTACCTGCAAGCAGGCGCAGGGGCTGGAGTTTCAATCCTTGGGTCTGCTGTGCTGGCCCCGCCCCTGGAGTGCACTGAGATGGCAAAGGAGACTGGGTGTGGTAGTGCACACCTATAAGCCCAGTTCTTAGGAGGCTGTAAACAGGTGAATCACTATGAGTCTGATCTAGTAGTGAGACCCTGAACACCTTGTAGACTCTTCCCTAAAATAGATAGATAGATAGATATCTTCTGTTTTGATTTCTCTCCTTTAAAGTATCCTGGTTTAGAACACAAGCTACACTTAGTCACTGCACATTTGAATATGATCACCAAAAAAATGACACCTCACTATTGACCAAGAAGAGAGGCTCAGGAAGAGATTCCTTTTTCCAAAATAAAGTCTTCAAAACATGTGTGCACCCAGTGCCATTTTCTTTTGATCCTTGTTGTCACGTAGCTTTGCACTGTGCCCAGGAGGCAAGAACAGATACTTTCTAGCTTTCTGGCATATTCTGGTGTTAGGTTTGTATCACTCACAAGTGACGCTTTGTTTTAGATTTAGAACATCAAAATGACACGGCAGCATTTTTTTAACCACCCTGAAGCCTGGCGTGAGGGCCTGGGCACTGAGCACAGCGGCAGAGCCTATCAGGGATCTTCATGCTCACCCATGACGTGTCCAGCAATACTTGAACCCACAGCGGTCCAGGTCCTGTGGGAGCTGCTTACTCAGTTTCTCAGCTGTTGGCCAGTTGCACCTGCAACTCTTTGATGAGCAGGTCTACCTTCTCTTGTCAGTTACCCCCGGGACTGAGATTAGCAGTAGCCAGAGACAGATAAAGACTCCAGTTCATGCTCATGGAATGAGTGATTCTTGTGGGTTTCTAGTGCATCCTCACTCTGATCTGTTTTCAACTTTTCACTCTAAGATGGTCATATGGACTAGTAGAAACTGGAATTTCCACAGTATATGTAGAGATGGCAGCCTGCATGGGCCAATCTAGCAGCACCTACTGTTGGGCAAATTCTCAGCCCTATTCCAAATCCCTTACTCCAATCACTCCTGAATGTTGTGCTTCTGTGCTCGCTTGGCTCTTGAAACACCATCCTTAACTTTCAAATCCAGGTGGTTCCTGAGTTTAATTTTATTAGCCATCTGCTAGATACAAACACTAGGTTTCACAGCCACTTTGATGTTTGTGAAATCACTTTCAAATGATACCTGGCAGATTGAAATAAAAACGACTGAAGAAAATACAGAGAGGAATCAGCAAAGGGCCTGCTTCCCTCTGCAGACAGGGAACTTCATTCTTCTGTGGAGAGTCAACACCAAGGGAGTCTCTGGCTCGCTCACCCTCCTTTTCCTTTTCTACCTCACTCCACCTTTGCATTCTCCATCAGCCAATCCGTTCATTTAGGGAAGCTTTCAGCACAATGGGAAAGCAGGTGGTCATCTCTAGCAGGCGTCAGACCCAAACTGGGCTGTTCCTGTAGATTTGGAGGACTAATGCAAGTGAGGACTTGGAAGCAATTTAGCGCTCACATCAACACATGCTCTCGTCCCAGTCAGCGCTGCCAGACCTCTAAAGCCTGCAGGTTCTGCGGCCGTCCAGGCAGGTACAGTGTGCCATGTTCCAGCCTGTTCCTAGGGCATCTTGACTCGACTTTTGATAATAGATAAATGGATTTCACAAACTCAGAACACAACAAGGAAAACAACCTTAACCTGCTTCCCCAGTCTGTTCTTGTCTGTAGTCATGCCTAGTAGGATAAAGACAGTGTCGCCTTCCCAATTCTCAGTGGCCTTGAACTTGATTAAGAAAACGTCTGGGCATTTTACCAGCATGAAGGGTAATATCGACACCACTCAGACAGATTAACAATTAAAAATCTTTCCCTGGAACACGAATACCATACAAAAGCGATACTATTCAAAGCTTCAAAGCAAGGGTCTGTCAAGGCCCCATATACTTGCCCCATTTTCGTTATTTCAATTTACTTCAGGAAAAAAAGAAAAAAAAATCCCACAAAGCTGACATTCTAAAGTTTCAGGGATACCGAAGCTATTTAATCATTTTGTGTGTTACCCTGGCTTTTCTGCGGTCTCTTTTTCCTGCAGTTTTGTTCTTTCGCTGCTCATTAGCACCTCCCCCAGAGAGTGGGCAGGAGAAGGGAGAAAGAGATAAAACTCAAATCAGACAATTTTATCAGTCAGCCTGTCAACAAGTTGAATATATTGAGAGCCCAGGGGGTACAGAGCCACTTTTTAGCAGCTCTGATAAAAGGTTTGGTGGGGGAGGAGGTCAACACTAATGGCAACATTGAGATTTTTTTGGATTATCAAGGGATTTTATTGATTTGTGCCCTCCACATTTCCATTAGTGCAGATAATCAAAAGTGGGGCAAAAATAATTAAGCATCTGTAGAACTTTCTTAAAGAAAATACTCTTTAAAATCCATCACTTTTATCCCTGTGAGTTTGGGGACCCGTTGGGCAGTTCAAGTGGAAAACAAATAAATTAATTTCCTTTGCTCTGTCTAGATTCTTAAAATTGCACTGTAAGGAAAAATAAAAACCCATCACAGCAGGTTCTCCAGCTCCCAACAACCTTGTCCTTTCAACCTGCCTCTAGCAGAGAGAGGGGCAGGACCTATGGAGGGCTTGTGTCTCAGTAAAGCAAGGATGCCGCTGCCTTGAAACTGAGCTGAAGCCCAGCAGTGAGGGACTGGATTGGCCACAGCCATGGCCACACTAACCTGTGTGCTCTGTATGTTAGCCTGGGTTTCTGTTGGACCTTATTGTTTGCATAGACATGAGAGACCCTTTGTTACATCATGAGGCCACCTAACACGTGATGCTTGCTGTGATAAAAAAGCAATCGTTTCTTTCTTGGTTGTTTGGTTTTTAACTGGGAATTCAACTGAGGCCCTTGCACTTCTGGGCAGGTGCTGTATGGCTGAGCTATGTCTAGGGCCTTCTCTCTTTCTTAAGAACTAGAATATTCTTTCAGCTTAAGCTTCCAGGACCCTATGCCTGCTGGCTTCCATCTGGAGCTCAGCCTAGAACAGCTCTGATGGGTCATTAGAAGAGAAAGAAAGAAGAATCAGTATCTCTCCTCCTCCTTCTTCCTCAGCTGGCCTTTTCAGCAACTGGCCTCCAGCATCTCCTCTCTGTAGCTCTGACATCCACCAGCCTGTGCTGCGGTTCTCAATTCCCAGGCCACTAAGCACCAGCAAGGCTACCTCTTTCCTCTTTCCCTTGGCCAAGGAGTGACAGTGGCCTCCCGCTGTTAATTTTTCCTGACTTCACCATTGTCCCTGCTGCTCAGCTTCCCTAACACCTGCACAAATAAATCTCTACATTGAATTTGCTCACTTTGAAATACCAAAGTAGTGTTTGCTTCCCTGGCTAGGCTGTGACTCATATCAAGGGTGCAAATTCCACAAACAACTTTCTATCTCAATAGTTGGCTGAAGGCAAGATCCTTCATGGTTTCCTGCTTTGATAGACAAGCTTTCTCTCCTGCACCCTTAGCACTTGGGGCCAGATCTTTTTTATTGCAGAGGGCTGCCCTGTGCATTGGGGGTTACTTGAGAGCAACGTCTCTGATCCCTACTCAGTAGGTGCCAATAGCATCTTTCCTGTCAAAAATGTCCCCAGACATTGCAGAGAGAGAAAAGAAGAGAAGTCTCCTCCTGGTGAGAGCTAGTGCTGGAGGGGATGTGATGGCTAGCGCTCTGTTCACATCTCAGTTGCTCCTCCCTCATGCATTTTTTTTTTTTTTTTTCGGAACTGGGGATTGAACTCAGGCCCTTGTGCTTGCCAAGGAAGTACTTATTCTACTGAGCCATCTCCCTGCCCCCCATGCATTGTTATTGAGTCTGGGGTACAGGCCATGGATGGTGGAGGTTGTGACACAGGGCCCATGGTGGCATCATCTGTTTACTGATTACCAGGGACTCTGAAGAGAGACAGAGAAAGAATCACTCTGGGTGTATGTTGACTCT
This sequence comes from Octomys mimax, assembly GCA_002564305.1. NCBI lineage: Eukaryota > Metazoa > Chordata > Mammalia > Rodentia > Octodontidae > Octomys > Octomys mimax. The sequence continues at coordinate 6,871 of NDGM011165471.1, read as the reverse complement.
AAAGGCAAAAGGACTAGTTTTCTTTCCCATGGGGACCTCGCCAGCCTGGTAGTCTATGACTGTGATAAAGCCCAGTGGTTCTTACTCAGTTCCTAGGGGACATTGAGAAAATGCAAGACTGGACCCTCAAGGTTTGAAAGCAAAACAACGTTCTCTATGACCTCTGTTCCATGACCGCTCTCATGCCTGCATTTCAAAGTACAAACCAGCCACCATTGTGTACCAGGGTTTCCTCCTCCAGGCCCCTCAAGGGACACTGCCATCTGATTGTTATGTCATTCAGGAAAGACACAAAGGTACTGCCAGCATCGACCTCACAGCATGCCAGCCTGGTTCCTTGCTGCCTGGAGGTAGCGCTGTAATTTAATTAAATGTCAACCCCCAGGTATTATATTTCAAATGCAAATAACTTTGGTAATGTAATATTGTGGCTGAGACTTTAAACTCAAGGAAATCGAGAAAATCAAGTTATGGTTGCTTCTAGAATTAACATTCCTTTATACATTCCTTGGGCGCTGGACCTGCTTTGTGTTGCTAACTACTATCAAACACACTCAAGTGACTCGGTATACACTGGGCATGCTGGGAAGACTCTCTCTCAAAAGGTCAAAATTCTCACTGCTAAATGAATATCCTTTAATTCGTACTTCAGATTCTTACGTAGGGGGCTGTGGTAAGGGACAGGAAGAACAGGTGGGGAGCTGTGTTCTAGCCTAGGTATGTTGCTGGCTAGTTGTTCCATTTTTCTCTTTGGTCCTTACCTCCCCAAAAGCATTAAAAATAAATTTGCTAATCACTTCCTCTAGCGAGGGGCTGTCCATACTTGCTTTGAATGCCTTCAAATAGGTAAAATATAATGCAAAGTGAATAGAAAGTAGCTTTATTTTAAAAATAAACAACATATTTCTATTGCCCTTTTCTCAAGATTCAGATCCAGTGAGATCGTTTTCAAATATAAAAGGGCCAAACTCCTGAGTCTTACCCTACAATTAATTTTGGAAGACAACAGCTCCCTGCCTCGATCATGCTCCTCATTATAGAATACAAGGGAGATTTTTTTAAAAAGAAGTCAAATAATCATGAAAGAAGCACTTGAAGGATACCCTGAGATAACTTTCTCATGTACCCAAATGATTGTGAGACAGCCAAAGTATCTGTGCGGCCAGGCTGAGCAGTCCTGCCAGTGAGAAATTAAGTGGTTGCCAGTGCATCGATTACTTGAATGGGCAGAAGAAGGGCAATTCTGAATGGGGTTATTTAGCAAGTGACCACACACAGAAATGCCTCATTGCTAAAAATGTTCACCTCATGAGTCAAGTTGCAACCAAAGCAGACAGCAAGTGGTGACAAGGAAGGGCTATGTCTTAAATTCCCTTTAATCACACAACCTGGAGGTCTGCATTGTCCTGCAGATGCTCCTCCTCTGTGCCTGAAAGCAGCTGTCTGGTGTCTGTCACAGATGGTGTCTCCAGCACTTTCTCCCTCTTACGCTGTGCCTGTGTGTTATCTATGAGGGTGGAGGAGCTGGAAGGCCCCACCCCGAGATTCCTGCTCACATCTCTGCCAATCCCAGCGCCTACAGACAATCGGTAGTAGCTCCTGACACCTTCCAGTGAGCCCTGCAGATCTCGCTCCCAGGGTCTCTGCAGGTGGGAGATGGAATCGGGCAGCTTCTCAGGTGTCTATGCTTATTTACCTCTACTTTTAAATTTTTTGTCTTTATTCCTAAGAAAGACTTAATATCCACTTCATTACACAAGTAGCATAAGCTACAAACTGAGAGAAAAAAATAACATAAGGGGTATAAGATGAACTCAGAAATGGATGAATGCAAAATGGGACTCACTTTCACACTTATCTAAAGGGACTGTTAATTTTTTGCTAAGGCTTCCCAGGGACAAAGCCAAAAAGGGAAACTCGAATCACTTACAAAATTTGCAGGACCCACAAAATGGACACAAAAGCAAATTAACAAAGGGAACAGAAGAAGCCCAGCTTCCCCTGACGCTGTAGCTAAGAGAAACTTCTCCCTCATGAAGACACCTGTTGTCAGCCTCGAGCCATCTCAAATTTCAATGCAAAAAAGGAGAAATTATTAAGAATATATATATATATATATATATATATGCCAATTCCCTAAGAAGAATGCAATTATTATGAATCACAAACATATACTAAGAAAAAGAGAAACTAACAAATAAAATTAAAAGCTTAGAATGATGTTTCATTATGAAGATCTTGTCAGAAGATACCTTTATGCGATCATCTTCACACTGATGTTACAGCCATTTCTTTTTTTAAATTTTATGGAGAAAAAAATGTGCATCTAGAATTAGGCAGCTGGACTCAGTTAGATGATCCTAATTTTGATGAAAGCCACCAAAGCATCATAATCAGGAGCCAGATGAGCACGTGCCGCCTTCTCTTCATCAGTGTCACAGAGCTCCTTCACTGCTGGTTTGATCTGGTGCTTACTGGCCTTGACATCCACAATGACCACGAGTGACTTATCGTCCTCAATCTTTTTCATGGCTGACTCTGTGGTCAGGGGGAACTTGATGATGGCATAGTGGTCAAGCCTGTTTCTCCTAGGGATCCTCTTCAGGGTATTTGGGCTGCCTCCAGAGCCACAGTGTCTTGGGACGGCAAAAGGTGGGGGATGTTCAGGTCTTCCTTTTGTGGCTGTGGCTGCCTTTCAGCATGGCCTTCTTGGCATTCAAAGCTTTTGCTTTGGCTTCAGCTTTGGGAGGTGCAGGGGCTTCCTTCTTCACCTTTGGTGCCATCTTGGTAAAAAGGGCATTAAAGTCATTTTTAAATGTGCCTATGAAGAGTAGCAAGTGTTTTTGTCCACCACATTCTCCTCCAGTTTGCCAGTTGTAAATGATTACAAAATTAGTGCCTTAATGGAATTGATCAAAAGGGGCAAATAGCCCCTAAATTATGTGCAAAATGTTTAAAGAGGGTGTTTAGGTATACCGATTGCTGTTTCCATTGGTTCCACTAGATTCCTCTAAGTTGTGAACCACCCAACACAGCCAAGAACCTTTCCACCGCCATCATTATTCAAAAGATGTTTGCATGTTCTCCAGCTCACTATTAGGCCAAGATACATATTCCATGTTGCCCATATTGCATTGTCATGATCCTCAGAGACACACAACAGTCACAAAAACTTCTTGGAGAGGTGGGAGAAGATGTGCTCAGCCTGGTCTGGGACTAGTTAATTGGAATATGAAACTAAGGAAAGTGCTGCACATGGCAGCACTTTGTCAAAATTTGGGTTCAAGGATAGAGAGTACGTAACCATGGAAAAAGATGTGGTCACCAATACTGGGGAAGAATCAACTTGCTTCTTTTTCTAAAAGCCAGGGCTTAGCTCTTAGCTGGTCTCACCATGAAGTGTGAGACTGCAGCCCCTTGCTCAAGGGATGCATGTTACCATGAGAGCTCGTGATGAACACAACCAAGTGACACCTCCAAATGCACTCTCAGGGAGGAAGTGAGTAGGTCTATTTCTTTCTAATTACAAACTATGCAAAGTTGTCATATTATTGTTTGGCATTGTCCATTGTTTTTATCATCATCAATTTTTTAAACTGCAAAAAACATGTCATAGGAAAGGAGAGCCCTTTGTAATCTTATCTACCAGTGATAAGCAAAGGTGAGGATCCCCCTTCTATTCATATGGAGCTCTTTACATACAGGTGTAGTGCACATAATTCTAACTTAGTAAACTTTTGTGTAAATGGAAAATCCAAGTAGTTCCCCCACCCATATAATGAAATACCTTAGGTTAGTTCTCACAAAAAGACAGAGTTGTCACGAACACCTGCAAATGGTACCCATCGCGCACAGGCTGGTGGAATTGCTTCATTATTTACCCTTGCATAGCATCTCACTGCAGAGACATTCCTGGGATGATTTCATCAAATCCCCACTCTGGAATATGTCTACATGTCTGACTGTCTTTGTCATCACAAACCAGAATAGGCAATTCTCAAGCATACACTTACACCTTTAGAGAAGTATTTTTGTTATAGTCCTAGAAAAGATTCATATTGGTGACAGGGAAAGAGCAAGTTTTAGGCAATAGCTATATCCAAATTTCCCAAAAAATGTATGCTGCTGAATAAGAATTTAAGAGAATGCTATACTTATTTCCTTGGCCCCTAGTCAGTATGAAAAGTTATTTATACTTTAGTATATGGAGGTCCAATAGCTAAAAGCATGTACTTAATTTTTAGCAGATCAATGCATACACAACTCCCTCCTATAACAATATAGGTTGAAAAATATTCTTAATGACTATAAATCCTTGGTGATAACCAAATACTTGTTAAGCCAACTGAGTATTAAATTTACCATTAGTATTATATATCACTACCCAGAAAGAAGCAGTGGACAGTCACACATGAGGCTATCCGGGCCACTGTAACACACCCACACTGGCTGCTTGTATACAACTCCAGGGGGCATCACTCTTCTAGTTCTATGAATAAAGACACAGCCTGTAAAATTCTCCACAATGACTCCATAAGGAAACTGCCTCCTGGAGAATCCAGAAAGACATTATCTTCCAATACTAATCTTAATTACTCAGTTCTGCAGAACTACCCCCACCACAAACCCAACAAATCAAGCCATGTTGCATGCGATGTCAACCCAGCAAAGTCTTGGGCAAATTAATCCTTATGAGACATTGTTCATTAGTATCTGAAAAATCTTTGTCCCATTTGTTCACCCAAAGGGCATAACATTAAAATGGCATGATCTCTCATGACGTACCAAAGTAGTTATTAATTTGCACTCATTATCTAAAGATGCTTGCCAGTAGCCTTTGGATATGTCTCTGGCACAAGCACATGGTGCTTGACACAGAAGACTCGGGAGTTGTCAACGACTGCAGGTGATGGTATTTAATCCGAACAACTCATCAATAGAAGGAGTTTACTCAGAACCTCGAATGCAATTACTCAGCAGGCAGAACTGACAGGCTGCAAGCGGAGCTTTCAGCGATCTATTTTAGTAAATACTCTTCAACCTCACTCTGGTATTTCTAAAACATTCTTCTGGACAGATCATACACATGGTCTAGACAGGTATAATAATGTGGTGTCCTATATTAGAGGGACCAACCAAACATTCTCGTCTTCTTGCTTTTGCTTCACCATGCATGGCTGCCTGGCATCTACGCTGCCCATTTGCTGGAGATTTGCTGATATTCTGCTCAGTTTAGATGGCTTCCTTGTCTCATTACCACCTTGGTTCACAAAGTAAAATGCATTGGCTCTGAGACCAGTCTATATTTCTGACAGCTTTTGCATTCCAAATAGTAGCATGTCTCTCTCTCTCTTTAGATTTCCTCCCATTATTTCTTCTTTGTGACAGAAGAGCTGGTATTGACCCATAAAATAGTGTCACAGGAACCCAATTTTTCAAGAACTGTTCCAAACAGATTGGATTAAACCTTACAATTAGTCCACAATTTGCATTTCACAACAGGAAATTCATTGTTGCAACCACAGCTTCAGGGGACTCAGTAGAATAAGCTATTGTTGAAGTAATTCCTGTAAAAGGTCATATATTTAAACCCTTCAATTTTTTCTGACAACCTCTCAGAAATGAGTGATACAGTTGCTCTGGTGTCCAAAAAAGCAATAATGTCCACACCACTTTTCTTCATAGGCAGGGTGGAATATTATTACCCCATTCATCACAGACTATTCTGGTGATAAAGCATGTTTCTTGGTATTTGAGAGACCTTTCTCTTTCACTGTCTTGAAAAAGCTGAAGGTCTCCATGCTGAGTGTCAACAGAGTAGTTTTCTCATAACATGTTAACTTCTTCAGTGTCTCCTAAACTATGTGACATTTAGCAGTTGCTACTGAATTCCACTGCTGAGGAGAGAATGAGGAAGATGGGTTAAAAGTACCACTTCTTTTCAGACAGGAGTCACATTATGGCCCTGCTAGAAGCAGAGGATGGACTTACAGTCAAATAAAAAGGCCTTCACAGGCCAAGAGTTTAAAAGTCCATGTGTGTAGAAGAAACAGAAGACAATAGGGCAAGGTGAAGTATATTGGACCACACTATAAAAATTTCTCCAGAATGCATTGCAATTCAACTTTGCAAACTAGGGCAAACTTTACGAAACAAAGAAGTTCATGACTAGATTCAGTCTCCCAGTGCCATTCTGAGGCTTTGCGTTTACAATGAACACACCCAACAGAGCCCACAGTCTTCAAAACATGATCAGATTTGTCTCCAGTCTCAATTTCTAAATTTTTATCTTCCTGACAACTTTGACCCATTGGTGCTAGTTTCTCAAGAGTTACTGATAGCCTTCAGATGTCTCTGTTATTCCAATAATTTAGGGTTGGCATAAGACTGAAGAAGTTGGAATAATCTTCTCTTCCTGCCTCTTAGGTTACCCAGATCCAAACCAAAAATTTAGCCAAAGTCAGTTTGTGACCATGTTCCTTATTTTCATTTACTCTTTTGGCATAGACTTCTCATACTTTCTGAGTGAATGCTGCTTATGGAAATTGGAAGTGAACCCCTGCCAACCTATTCAATTTCAAATTCCCTCCATGTAGCACTTTTTTTTTGGTACAAGCAACAGAAAGGGAGGGAAGGAAATGGGAGGGGGACAGTGGGAAGAGAGACACGGGAGAGCCCAAATCAAGCATGTCATTTGATTATTGCGTCAATCCTGCCGCTGTTGCTCCACAGTCTAATAAACTCTAGTGGCCTGGAGTTACTCAGCTGAGCACTCTGTTACTCTTACCATGATCAAGGGGAGGACTTGTCCGATTCATAAATTATACTATCACTGAACAGGGAAAGGCAAACAGACCAAAAAAAAAAAAAA
>NDGM011165468.1:0-15641 GCA_002564305.1 Octomys mimax | reverse complement strand
TCGCCAAGCTTGTTCCAAGTAGGTGCTTTAGACCACTGAGCCATCTCGCCAGCCCCTGGACTAGTTTTTAAATTTGGCTGCATACTACAATTATATAGGCAGATTCTTAAAATTCCAATACTTGGACTATAATCCAATCAATTAAATCAAAACCACTTAATGTTCTTCATATGACTGCATTGGGCTGCTCCACCTCAGAACTTTGGTTTGGAAAGAAGGTATTAGCTTTCTAAATGGACACATCTGAGCTTGATAGCAGATATCAACATGTGTCAGGTGTGTGGCTTTTAGCAAATACCCTAACTTGATTGCTCTTTTCCTCATTTGCAGTATTGGAAAAATAGTGACCACCATTTCAAATGTAAAAATCCTATATTGATATATTTTTACTGTAAGTTTTTATAGATTAAATTTCAAGTTTGCATAATTATGTGCTAATGTTATTAAGATGAATTTGTAATCTATGATGTTAGGAGAATGGTCTTTATATGTAAAGTCCTCAAATTGCGAGACAGAGAAAAGAGAGGTTTTGAACACAGGTCCAGTGGTACTTAATCAATCAGACCTTTTGTCTTAGTGGTAAAGGCATGCTGATATGAGATTTTTTCAAAGATATTTATTTAGTACAAAGTCCCACTACGCATCTCAGATCTCCTGTCTCAGCCTCCTCAGTGCTGGGATTACAGGTCTATGCCATCACACACAGGTTCAGTGACCAGCTCAGTGTGGGGCAGGCACAGCATGTGCTACCAGGAATCAAACCTGGATCCCTGTGCTTGCCAGGGAGGTGCTTAGACCAGAGAACTACCTCCTCAGCCCGACAATAAGAGTTTTCAAAAGTAGGCAACTCAGCTACTTATTGGTATAGTAAATGACTCCACATGACAATAATTCGGGCAGCAGCATTATGACCTCTGTTCTTTCAGCCAAACTGCTAGGCACAGATTAGTTGGGTCTTCTGACTTTAGGTTTCTGACAAAGCTGCAATCATTTTAAGGGTCAGCTGGGAAAGATTTGCGGCTTAACTCACAGACAATAGCATCGGCAACATTCAGCTCCTTGCAGACTGTTGGCTTCAGGTCTTTCCTAGTCCCCCACGAGGTTCAGTTGGTGTCTTCCCTTGGATCCTGCTGTGGCAGCCTCTCCACAGAGCTTCTTACAATAGACAAGCCAGCTAGCAAGTGCACAATCGTGCATGCCGACCACAGAGAGTGCTGAGGAGGAGAGCCTCACCTCAACTCTGACAGCTCCCCCATAGAAGGGCTATCCTTACACTTCTGCCGTGTTGTATTCATTAAACCTAAGCTGGAAAATCAAACAAAGAAGGTTACAGGAACAGGAAGCACCAAAAGTCATACCAGACTCTTCCTTCTACAGTAGGTGTGTGAAGATTCAGTTTCTTTAAGTTGGTGGCTTTCAGAGGAAACATCAGCAACAACTAGAACTGTTGATATTCCTAACCTAGCTTCTTCCACTATTACTTTTTTTTTTTTTTTTTGTATTTTAAGGAAGGGTCTACAGGGTGTTCAGGGTCTCACTACCAGATTGAACTCATAGTGACCTGCCTGTTTACAGCCTCCCAAGAGCTGGGATTACAGGCGTGCACCACCATGCCCAGTCTCAATCACATTGCAGCTCGCCTCAGGGGTGGAGCCAGCACAGCAGGCCCAGGAATTGAACCCTGGCCCTTGCGCCCACTTGCAGGTGCTTCAATCTGCTGAGCTATTTGGCCAGCCCTCCACTCTTACTCTTGCAGTCACAATCATTTATACCTTTGCTTTGGGCAGAGTCCATTTCTGAAGTTTAATACGCAGTTCTGAAATAAAACAGTTGCTGACTTCTAAAATATAACCTATAAATAAAAGCATACATAAAAAAATTCTAAAACAAGATTACACAATTTATTATGAAGAAACCATGGGTCATGATAGTATTAATAAGGAGAAAAATCACCATTTTGAAATTGAATAAAATTCAAGTAATGCTGCAAGAAGCTTTAAGATTTTGTCAAATGTGTGTTTGTGAAAAGTAACCAAAAGAGGCTAGTTTGACAAAGGTGTGGCGGTGGGAAAACAGAAGGAATGTTCTAAGATCTGCAAGGGGAAAATATAGAATTCATGTGTCTAAATAGAAAAGCAAGACTGGAATGAGTTAGCAAGAGATCAAGTAGAATTCTGCTGACACCCTGAATATCGGAAAGCAGAGGCTGAAGTCGCAGACTCTAGAAGGTAGCAGAAAATAACCTGTAACAGATAACTGAAGAAAACTAGCAAAATTGGTAACGGCATAAAAGAAACAAAAATGGGAGGTGAGTGGGGCAGATGAGAGATGAAATCAGAGAGCTCTATTGGAGAAGCTCAATACGTAGCATTGAAGGAGACTTTTCTGGAAAGATTAAGCCAGAAAGATCAAAGGTAATCCTTGAATTTCATTCTTGGGGACCTGAATTTATAACTGTAATTCAGGAGGGCACTGGGCATATAAAACTGTATTAGTTGAGTCTCCCATTCCTTTAACTTCATTATTTTATTAGGAATAAGTTTCTTGTTTCACTGAGTAAATCAGAGATGAGTTGTTGTGGATTGTGTATCCTATTATGTGTTGAAAGAGACTAGAAAAATAGCACATGGATTAAACCCCAGTAAGTGGGGAGTGGGACCAAGGCAAAATCACATTTGTGCATATTTTATCATTGCAACCACTTCTGAGGCTTTTGGTCACTGAGCACTTGGCAGTCTGGTTAAGCAGGTTCTATTGTACCCCACAGACAAGTAGCTGAAACAACTTTGTCTTTTCTCGGCTTTGTGCTTCATCTTATGAGGCCTTTATTTTGGGTTGGAGACAACTTTAGAGCTTCACAGCAGAGCTGCCCCATTAATGGATTTAAACAACATATCTAATTAATAAGGTAACACAAAGATTTTAAGAGAAAGGAATGTCTATTTTCATCCAAAGACATTTGAAGCTCCAGGATGGAATTTTAATTTGGCTCTTGGTGAAAGGCATATGACTTTACTGTACTGCAACGGTACCATGTAGAAGAGAATTTTGACTGGTGATTCAAAAATTAGCACCACAAAGCATTGGCAGGTTATGGCAAAAGGGGCCTAGAAGGAAGAAGAGCTGAGCAATTTTGTTCTACAAATAATGACTTGGGCTCAGCACAAGGTTTGCTCAAGGCCCAATGCAAGCAATGAAATGACATGGTCAGACAATCGTAGCCTGGGGTGTGTCCCCCAGAGACATAGGCATCTCTTCATCACCTCCTAGCAGTGGGAGGCTGAGGTGCTTTTAATGCAGCCAGAAGCTGTCCCAAACAAGCACCCTCTGTGCTTCAGGAGACTACGTCACCTTCAGTCTTCTTCACCCTTCTGTCTTAAGTTGCTACCTAGAGCTTTGACCTCAGACAAGACTTGGAAGGCAAACAGCCTGTTTTGGAGGGGATCCTAAGGTGCATTACTAGGAGAGTGCAGATGTGAGAATAAGGAAGCAAGGAAGAAAATGAAGGGTGTGTTCATGAGCAGGGTCCTGCTATGGGGTGTTGGGGATCAGGCACCCTAGAAACAATTGGGAGATCACGTAGAATAAACCTGAGAGTTTTTGTGCCAGATTTAAGAAGAAAATACTTATCCTTCATCTTGTGTTCATTATTTTTTAAGGCTGCTACTGGAGGATGCCAGTTCCCCACACTCCCTTCTATCCCCTTACAGGAGCCGAAGAGCATTCCCAGACACCTGCACAAGAAAGCAGCATGCCGGCCAGGGGATGAGGGCGATGAGAGAATCATGCAGCACCCACATCTGCACTTGCACCCAACCTGAAGCTCCTCCTCAACAGACAAGACCAAGTTTGTTCACCCCTAATTATGTACTTATTGAGCAGGAACCAGATTATAGCACTGGAGACACAACAGGAAGCTGGGCAGACATGTTTTCTACCCTTATGGTGCCCCAGTGGAAGTAGGGAAGAAGTGCAATGCAGACATCCATAACAATAAAAGTTTTACTATAAGCCTTTTCAAACAAATGAGAAAGTTGAGAGAATTTTATAGCGAACAATCAATTATCCACTACTCAATTAGGCAGCAGAATCACTGGCATTTTGCTATATTTGTTTTGTCTTGTTTGATGGGTTTTGCTGTTATTTTAAAGTAAATTATGGATATAACGTGGAATTCTCTGTACTTCAGTGTGTATCTGTAAAAAGGTGAGAAAGAGGAAAGAAAGAAAAAATAGGCTAAAGAAGAGAAGGAAAGAAATCAGGTAAGAAGAAAGGAAGGAAGGAAAGAGCTTCCTATTTAATAAAATAATATTATTACATCTAACAAAATCAACAATTCTTGTTATTGAATATTTGCTCTTTAACATCAATTAATATTTAGTTCATTAAACTCAGATAATTTTTCTTGATCCTACTCATTGTCATAATTTCAGTTATAACTATGCAGATGGTGAATTAATTTGTTTGAAATGAGGGTCAGAAGACCTGGTTTTAAGATCTGTTGCTAATTTGATCAGTTGTGTCAGAGATCACACTAGCTTATCCAAAATATAGAATTTACAGGGTCAAATAATAGCCAACCCCAGTCTCAATAAGTATAATTATTCACCCATCTCTCTATGAATGAAAATATTTATCACAGCAACATTATTTGATAGATTTCCATTCACTATTTTCACTTAATTCAGTGAGATGATAGAAACATATGAGAGTCTATTCGTTGTCCAATATCTTTGATTGAAACTAGTGCAGTCTAGCTCCAATGCTGAGATAAAGTTGTACAAAGAGATTCAAATTTTATTTAAATATCTCAATCTGCCTCTCAAAACATGGTTTTCATTGGTCTTTAGCTCCACTTCCGGGCAGAAATTTCTTCCTTAACTGAATCATAGTTTTCAGTTACTGCATCATTATTGTAAACTTCCTTTGCAGAAAGTATTTGTCTCCTTTTCAAAGGTTTCTAATTGCATTTTATTGACCTTGACTAGCCTGGCTAGAGCTATGTCCCACTCCTCCACCCAACACTCAGTCTGTGTAATTGTGAGGACAGAAAGCACGTTGATTGGGTGGGTGCTGTCCTAGTGCCCATTAATGGATGGAGAAAGAAGGAAGCAGGAGCTCTTTACAGGAGACCACAGGGCTATTTCCAGAGGAAGGGGACCTGGAAGATCAGCAGCAAAAATTTGCTCACAGCACAAAACTTGGTTTTCCTTTGCAGCATGAAGGTAGCTGGCCATCATAATTTCTTGAGACTCTCTTTAGATTAAATTGTCTAGGGCTGGAGAGATAGCTCAGTGGTCTAAAGCACCTGCTTAGGCAAGCTTAGGCAAGCATGCAGGGACCTCAGTTCGATCCCCAGCACCACATGCCATGACAGCCCCGCCCCCAGGGTGGGGTGAGCTGACCATAAAAAAAAAAGAAAAAATAGATTAAATTGTCTAAATTCTATCTAGTGCAAAGAATAAAGACTGACAGATGAGAAGACAATTGCTGTAAATAAATGACAAGGACATTGACAGAATATGGCCTAAAATCTGGGTTCCAGCAATCCCAGACCAGAACCTACTGTCAAGTTCTGTAGCCACTGTAACAAGGAGAACCCTCAGAAAAATCCTGAAAAATGCCTAATTTCTGGCATCATTCCTTTCCTGAGAGGGTTTGTGGCTTTGTGGAGGAGAAAAGAATTAGGATATAGCCATTGACCTCATGTGAAGGATAAATATCTGGCCAATATTTCTGAATAAAGCCCCTAAAACATAAAAAGGGAATTTTTCAACGCTCTTTCGAGATTAACCTGAATTTCCACAGGAATGCAGATCTGGTGATGCTGGTTCTTGTGTGTCTGATGTCATCAAAGCAGCTAATGGATGCAGACAGCATCACCTGGCACAGCATCAAAGCTGTTGACAAGCAAAGGAGAGAAAGTCCACCTGAGCTTGGCACATCTGGGTCTGCGTGAGCTCATGCTGATCTTCATCTCTCAGTGGCTTTGAAGTCAACCTAGCTAGGGAATCAACTCCGGGACCACCTTCACTGTGCCTGGGAGAATCACAGTCCAACTCAACTCTTAAAAAGAAGAAATCAAATACTTCATTGCTTTCCAAACTTGGCAGGGAGAAAGATTTTTGTAAAAGACAGGATAGGAATTTAGAGGGAGAAAAATTAGGGAACGCCATATACTGCTCTGTTCTTTCTATTTAAGAACTGTTAAAATAAGGAAAAGGCCCAATTGCCAGATGACTTCTCTTTGCTGTCTGCCCTGTCTGCCTCAGTCGACCCATTCCTTTTCTATGTCAATGCTGTCAAATGTTTCATTATCAAATGGGAAATGTGCCACCTGTGACATCAAACTTCATTATAAGTAATTAGATAGAAGCTACTGTTATATCATTGTTCACCCCATCGAATATTAGCTGTTCTGCAAAAATATGCCTAGAATTCTTTCTACAGAAAGATGCTGTGGCTAAAGAACTTCAAGTGTCAGAATGAGGCAGAAGACAGTAAGAGGAGGACTCAACATTTATTGAACATATGTCACAAACTGTTTTTAGGTCGCAGGCTTTCTCTGTCCAAGTATTCTCCAGCAACTTGCAAAGTAGTTGTGTTATATAGATAAGGAAATGGAGACCCAAAGGGTTGATCCAAGGGCTGGGGAGCTAGCTCAATGATCTGAGTGCCTGCCCAGCAGATGCAAGGACCCAGGTTCGATCCCCAGTACCACATGCTGTGCCTGTCCCAGAACCGAGCACGGTGGTGAATACCTGTAATCTCACCACTGGGGGCTGAGACAGTAGGATCACTACAAGTCTCAGCTGCCTAGCAAGACCCTGTACAAAATAAATAAATAAATGAATAGATAAATAAATAAATAATTTCAATAACAATTTTAAAAAGTTGATCCCATTTTCCAAGATCAGAAAAGTAGGTGACAATTCTTGAATTCAAAGTCAGGGCTGTATGACAATCATGCATATTTTATCTGTATTTTTTCATTGTCGTTTATGGTGGTGGTGGTGGTGGTGACAGTACTATGGATTAAACCCAGGGACATCTTGAGAGCATTTATTAATTTTTAATATTGAGATACAGTCTCACTAAATCACTTAATTGTCCCGGTTTGGTTCCTCCTGCCTCGGTCTCCTGGAGTGTTGGGCTTCCAAGACTGTGTTAAACCCCACAGCTTCTACCTATATTTTAATCCTTTTGCATGTTTTTATAGTGTCTTGGACAGTGCTAGAAGATCATTTTTCTTATCTATGAAACCATCATATGAAACATACTAAAGGCTTCAGCCAATGATTACAGTCCGTATAAAAGGATTTTATGATCAATTAAGTTGGATATGTTTTCCTCAAGTGGCGATTCTCCAATAAATGTTGCAATACAAACATCCTAATGGTTCTAAAACATACAAAGGAATACAATTTAATTTTATTTGTCCAGTATTTCCTAAATTTACTTGTCCATGAAATGCCTTTTCTGATCACCTCACTAACTCCAACCTAGAATGCCATAGAACATCCTATAGAAAAAATGACATACTTCCATGTTATTTTATGAATAACAATACTGATAAGAAACAAGATTGTCATAAATGAGTTACAATAAAGGTTAAGAACACATTACTCATGTTAGGACACACAGGAAATGACTGGTGGAGGTGACCATTCTGGCCTAGAAATGGTTGTGTTGCTGCAGTCCTGACGTGAATGAGGCCTTGCCACTCTGCTGTGCCTCCCTTCTCCTCCCTTGGGAGTCACTCATGATTCTTCTTACTGAAACCCTACCACCTATTGCAGGAAAGAAGAGACCTCTGCCCAGTGTTTCTCGCCCCCACTTCTCTCTTCCCCTAAAATTATTAGATAAGATAAATAAAATGAAAGTGGGAAATGTCATTCTTGTATTTTGTGCAAAAGCTTGATCTCTGCAATGCAATGCCCCATGTCCTCGTGATGGACCCAGAAAAGCTTCAGTGTAAATTAATTGTTCTCTTTCCCCTTCTCTTTTCTTTACCTGTGTCTTTTATTTGTGTTTTGAGAAAAAAATATATCCTTAAGTCACCAAATCATATAGATTGGGATTTTTTGTTATTTATTTATTTATTTATTTGGTACAGGGTCTCACTACGCAGCTCAGACTCATAGTCATCCTCCTGTCTCAGCCTCCCCAGTGCTGGGATTGCAGGCATGCAGCACCATGCCCAGTTTTGGTGTTAAGCGTGGGGTGCTCAGGGTTCCAGGGGCAGCACAGTGTGCAGCACTGGGGATCAAAGCTGGGTCCTTGCACTTGCCAAGAAGATGCTTAGATTGCTGTGCTATCTCCCAGGCCCCAGATTGGGATTCAACTGGTGATCCTTTTGCCTTAACCTCCTAGATTTTTGGGAATATAGGGTTGCACATGAATGTTTTAATTTAGTATTCATTATAGACTACATGACAAGATGAAAAAGCCATCAGTAAGGTCAAGAAACTAAACAGAGGGGAAAAAAATGGAACAAACAATAGGAATGTAGCTTGACAAAGATAAGTGAATACATACCAGTTATAACTATCAAAGTTAATGTCCTCAATTCACTAATTGAAGGAAAGAGACTGGAAGAATGGGGAAAAAATCCAACAATATTCTGTATACAAGAAATATAATTAACTCAAAAGAAATTCAAAGACTGAATGTTAAAAGATAAAAAATCATACTCCATGAAACAGGAACCCAGAAAACAGCAGGGATAGACATTCTGTTTGAAGACAATGTAAACTTCAAACCAAGAATGATAAAAAGAAATAAAGAATGTCATTACATATTTCTTAGGTAAAAATGTTAAAATGAAACTACAGCAATCATCAATATGTATGCTTCACATAAGGGAACACCGAATAATGTAAAATGAATATTACTACAAAAGAAAAGTCAAATAAGGAATAACACAACCTAATGGGGGACCTTAATACCTTACTGACACAAAAAAAAGGTCCACTGGACCAACAAATCCATAAAGAAATATCAGAACTGAACCAAATTTATGAACAAATGGACTTAGATATTTATAGAATATTCCACTCAACAGCATGAGAATACACATTATTTCAGCTGTACATGGGATGTTCTTTAAAGTAAAAAATATACTAGCCCATAGAATATGCTTAAGTGAGTGCAAAAGAACTGAAATTATCCTAGATATGTTAACTGGCCATAGTGCAACACAACTGGAAATTAATAACAAAAGAAATGGCAAAAATTCCACAAACACAATGGAAATTAAATAACACCTTCCTGAAAAATAAATGGGTCACAGATAAAATTAAAGAAGACATTAAACAATACCTACAATTAAAACTGCAGCTACAATGGAATAAAACCTGTGAGGTGCAATGAAAGCAATCCAAAGGGAAATTTATAGTAGTGAGTTCTCAAAGCAGGAAAATAGAGTGGACACAAATAAACAATTTTATGTTGCACCTCAAGATTCTAGAAAAATAAGAGCTTGTTAAACCCAAAGCTCATAGAAGGAAAGAAACTATACAGATCATAGTAGAAATTAATGGAATTAAGACCAAGAAAACAGTGCAAAGAAATAATGAACTAAAGAATTGGTTCTTTGAAAGAATAAATAAAATTGAGAAATCCCTAGGTAGATTCATCAAAAAAATGATAGAAAAACTCAAGTTCATGCAATGAGAAATTAAGAGGGTAAAATTACCACAGATCCTGTGGAAATTCAGAAAATCTTCAATATGTACTTAGAAATACTTTACTCTGACAGGATAGAAAACACAAAAGAAATTGAAAGATTTCTAAACAGGTATGAATTACCAAAGCTGAATCAACAATATACAAAAATTCTCAATAACCCAATAGCAATCAATGAAATTTAAGATGTAATTTAAAAGCTCACTAACAAAGAAAAACCCAGGCCCTGAGGGATTCACTGCTAAATTCTACAAAAATTTAGACAAAATTTAATGCCAATACTCCTCAAATTCTTTAATGAAATTGAGTCATGCAATATTTCCTAACTCAATACAACAGGCAAGTATTACCCAAATATCAAAAACTAATGACCCATTCAAAAGAGAGAAATACAGGCAATCTCCCTAATGAATGTAGATGCAAAAATTCCTCAATAAAATAGCTAAGAGCATGCCTCTCAAGTGCAAGGTCCTGAGTTTGATTTCCAGAGCATCCTCCCATCCACACACACAGAAAAATCCAAATAGATAATGGCATACTGAATGCAATAAACCATCAAGAACTAAAATTCATTGCAGGATAAAGGGTTTCACATAAAAAATAGATAAATGTAATAGTCCATATCTGCGAAACCAAAGACAGAAATCACATAATCATCTCAATAGATACAGAAAATGCTTTTGATAATGTTCAGCACTCATTAATAAAAGTTCTGCAAAAAATCAGAATAGTTGGTCTTTATCTCAATCTCATAAAAGCCATCTATAAAAACCCAATAGCCAACATCACACTAAATGGACCAAAACTAAAAGCTTTCACTCTAACAAGCGAAGGATATTCTCACCACTCCTATTCAGAAATTTCTGGAAACACTAGCCAAAGCAATTTGTTGAGAGATATAAATAAATAGAATAAGTATGGGAAAGGAAGAGGTTAAAATATCATTATTTGCAGAAAACAAGATTCTTTACATAGAAGACCAAAAAAACTTCCACCAAAAGACCTCTGGATTTAATTACCAATTTCAGTAGCACAGCTGGATGCAAAGTCAATACTCAAAAATCAGTAGTATTCCTGTATACAACAAAATCACTGAAAGAGAAATTAGGAAAAACCATTCTTTTCACAATAACATCTCCCCTCAAAAAGAAAGAAAGAACTAGCAATCAATCTAAGAAAGAGTAAAAGATCTATGTATTGAAAATTATCTTACCCTGCAAAGGAGATTGAAGAGGAAATAAGAAAATGAAACATGCCTTGCTCATAGATGGCAAGAAACAACATGGTGAGAATGGCCATATTCCCCAAAATTTTATATAGATTTAATGCAGTCCCAGCAAAATATCATTAGCATATCTCACAGAACTAGGTAAAACAGTGCTAAAACTCATCTTGAACTAAAAGATATCTAAAATAGCAAAGGCACTCCTGGGCAAGAAATGCAAGGCCAAAAGCATTACAATCCCTGACTTGAAATTATGCCCAATGCTAATGTTATAAAATCAGCATGGTACTGGTAGAAAAACAGGCCTAAGGACCAATGAAACAGATTAAAAGGATCTGACATATCTATGAACACTCTCAGCCAACTTATCTCTGACAAAGAGGCTAAACATGTTCACTGGAAGAAAGAAATCCTGTTTAATAAATGGTGTTTTAAAAACTATCTCTTTATATGCCAAATACTTAAACTAGACCTGTGTCTATTACCATGCACTAAACTAAAATAAAAATGGATCAAAGATCTAAATATTAAAACAGAAAAACTTCATATACTGGAAGAGAAAGTAGGTTGAAATATTGAAAGTTATATGTGTAGGTCCACAGTTCATTGACAAAATTCAGCCTGCATGGGAAACACTTCAAAGAATTAACAACTTAGATTTTATCTTATTAAAAAGCTTTCTCAGAGCAAAAAAAAATTAACCAACAGGGTAAAAAATAACCCACAGATTGGGAAAATCATTTTAGCCAATTGTTCCTCAGTCAAAAGATTTCTATCTATTCCATATAAAGAATTGAGAGTTCAAAAGATATAACACAAGCACCTGGGTTTGATTGCTGCTACCACCTGCCATGCCAGCCACAGAAGCCCTGGCATGCCATACTGGCCACTGAAACCAGGCATGGTGCACACCTGTAATCCCAGTGCTGGGGAGGCTGAAGGAGCAGGATCACTATGAGCCCAAGCTGTGTAGTGAGACCCTGTAACAAATAAATAAATAAATAAATACATAAATCAGGCTCCCCTAAATTCAAGCACCAAATCCAAAAATGGGCATCTCAGATGAATACACACTTCTCAGATGAAGAAATAAACACATGAAAAAAATGTTCATCATCACTCTTTGTTCAAGAAATGCAAGAAAACAATACTGAACTTCCATTTCACTCTACAAAGGATGGTTATTATCAAGAATTCAACTAATAACAAATACAAGAAGTTTCATTTGATCTGACTATTCCTTTTCTGGATATCTTTCCAAAAGAATTAAAAACATCATACCACAGGGACACACTGCATCCGTGTTTATAGCAGCACAATTTGAACAGCTAAATCCTAGAGACATTCCAAATGCCCATCAGTTGAGGAATGTATAAAAAAGAAGTGGTATTTTTATACAATGGAGTACTACTCAGTCATAACAAAGGAAAACTTGAGACTTTAATCGGTAAATATATGTGATTTGAGACCATATGCTTAAGTAAAATAAAACACATTCACCTGTGTAAAAATAATATTGTCTTCCTGGTGTGAGAAGCTGAAAGTGTAAATATGCTCTAAAATGTATAAATAGATATTGTGAAATGCGAATAAATTGTTCAAAAGGAAAAAAAGAAAACTAGGATAGGGGAAGGGGAAAGGCAGCAAAGAGAAAGAGAGTAAAATTAACATTAGTTTTCCTGCTAGTATCTCTTACTTTATGGAAAAGAAGGTCTGTGTTTGTATAAATTGGAAAGCTTTTATAATCATATCTTCTACTGTAAGTAACTACTTTAAAGATAATAATATGCAATATATTAACTGTTGTTATTCTCCTATCATGTTGCAAAATTTTATTTTTTCCATAAAATAAATGTACACTCTACAAATCTTACTGCCTTAGTATGCAAACAATATACATGGGCCACGCTTGTTATGGAATACAGTATTTACAGTTATGTGCTAGTTATTTCCTTTCTCCTATTTTATTCATAAAGTCAAGGATAGAAATCATGTTGTCTGATTTTAAATCCCTACAGTACACAGCACATGGGAATAGGATTTTATAAAATAGGAGTTTATAAAAAATTATAAACTCAAATCATAACAATTCAGGTCTCCAGGAGATTCTAAAATTATAGAATAAAAAAAAAATCACTAAACCTTGAATATAAAAAAAGAAAAAGGCAAAGTGTGAGTCAAAGAACTGAAAGTGCAGTTGCTAACATGGTCACCACAAGCTGGAGCATGCGCCCCTCTGAAAAAGCAAACCCTACGGAATTTGAAGATTCAGCTGCACCAAGACTCATCCTTGTAGGCAGGTGGGTGGGCAACCACAGTAAAAACGCTGACTTTCATCTCTCACATTCCAGTGATGTGAACAAGAACGTGTGGGATTTAGCACAGTATCGGTGAAGTTTTCCTTAACTTGTGGCCACAAGACAAGTAAATCTCTTGGATAGTTTTCCTTCCCTGCCAGGTATGCTCTTCTCTTCTCTTCTAAGCTTTTGAAGCCACACTGAAAATTGCCAGAGGATGTGCACACCCTCTTATGTCATACCCCAGAGCTGAGGTATAAGGCTGGAGCAGTTGGTTTAGTTTGTAATGAAGAAGTGGGTCATTTGCTTTCTCTTTGCCAACTGTTTGACTCTAGCTTCCCCTTCCTGTTAAATATTTAAGTTGATTTCAAACACATGGAGATGGAGAAAATGAAATTAGAAAACAAACCCAAGACACTGAAAATTTGAATCATAAACTGTTTATAAAGAATGGCCCAAGAAATGGTAGAAAAATATAATTTGGGTATTACAAAGCCAACCAAAAATATGTGTACAATTTATGAAAGAAAAGCATATGTTATTTTTCAAAAGATGTTGCCTTCATGTGGAGGACCTAAAAGATTTCAGATCACAGAAAACCCACAGGGCCTTAGAGAAGAAGTTGCGCATACATGATTCTCCATGACCAAGGTTACACAAGCAGCAATTTGCCATATTAATAAAGGTCTGGAAGCAAACGCCCACCAATATGAGCAACTCTTATAGTTATACAGGCCAAAGGTAAGTTGTATTAACTTCATGATGCCTTGACAGACTTAGTGTTGAAATATTCATGCAAGTTTTTCTTTTCCTGAGTTAGGATTTCATTTTTTGGAAAACTCTGTGTGTGAGCAATGTTTCCAGAACAGAAGGATGCAGGTCTTTGATCTTTCCTCATGTTCAGTACACAGACACTTGACATCCTATCTTCACAATTATGTAATGATAAGTTTACAGTACCAGTCAGAAAGAGATCAAATGCTGTTTTGCCAAATATATCAGTGTATTCTCAATAATCATTTTTACATTCCTTATGCTCGCAGTTGACACAATTACTTATTTTCTCTTCTTGGAACATATTTGTAACACAAAGACTATAATTTCCTTGTTATTGGTCTTGTCTTTGTTTCTTTCTTTTCCATTTCCCTTTCTAGATCTTCCTCATATTCCTTAACTTTTGCACATTGGTGGGTTCCTCCGACCACTCCCTGCTGATCTCATGTGAGCTCATGGCTTCAAATGTATGAATTCAGGAAAGACCCTGGGCTTGTGCTTCTAGTCTTGACCACTTCCAGAAAGTCTAGCCATGCTCTAGCTGTCTTTTAGCACTTCTCTTCAGATAAGATTAGCCTGATGACAATTATCATGCTCAAAATCAAATCCTCGATTTTACATGCCTGAGCCTGAGACTTTCCCAATGTTCCTGGTGTTGGCTGATGGCAACACCACCTCTCCTGCTGTTGCTTAACTCCAAGATTTCATGCTTCTTACTCACACTCCACAGCTAATCTGTTAGTGCGCTCTTTTTGTTCAGCTTTCAAAATGTATATTAACTCTAGTAAATATCCTTGCCTGAAATTACTCTGAAACTCACTTCACATTAAAGACAAAATCTCTTAACTATTCTCTCTGCTTGCACCTTGGTCTACCCTCCCCCTCGATGTGCTCATGCTTCCTTAATTATTTTGAGAACATGATTTCAATCAATGGCATGTTCAAAGTCTTTCAATAGTCACCATCATTCTTGTAATAAAAGAGATTCAGCTGACATAAGTACCTTAGAGTTTGAATAAACTATCAGCTAATCATTTATTTCCACCATAACCCACAATCCTAGGGAAGAATAATACGGATAAATCTTGAATAATCTTTTCTTTCCTCTTGAAACATCCTTTTCTCCCCTTTGAAGGGTGATCAGTGTGTGTCACCCTTCTGGAGAGCTCTGACTCTGCCAAGGGACGTCATAAAATCCATACTCTGCTCAGGAGTACAATTTTCTCCTTTAGATACTCTTAATTCTGTCAGGGAATTGATCAAATAGTCCCTTAGAAGTCCAAGAATCAGGAAAGGAATTCAGGCATGAACAGAAAACATGAGACCAAAGTACTCAATATTATTCAAACACTTGTCACAACGAATACTATGCAATGCCTCTTTACTATTAGAGGCTTCATAGATGTTATAAAATCTCACCCACAATTTACAAAACCCAGGATTGTATTCTAAAAATGTTTATAAATGGAAAAAGTTAAATGAATGGATTCATTTTAATATTTGATGGAATGGGTTAAAACAAAGTTGCATAACTAAATAATAGGAGAATAACAGTAGTCAATATGTTATATGTTATCTTTAAATTAGTTGTTCAAACAGTGGCCAAGCAATGGCCGTGACTCATCCACATGGCTGACACTGACAAAGGTTCTACAATC
>NDGM011165436.1:0-13729 GCA_002564305.1 Octomys mimax | reverse complement strand
AATGGACATTCATCTGTATCCCCTTTTTTTGTTTAGTTCCGTCATTTGAATATTATAAGTGTATAAACTCAGCAAAATACTCTAAAAGAGTCCAGTAGTCTCTGATAGTATTGGGCCTTCACAAATTTCAACTGCATTAACATGAGAAATGCTTGGAAAACTAGTAAAGCCTGCTGCTGGACTTGGAAACTTGACTGTGAAATTACTGTACTTATGCACAGAACAGTTGTACCACTTCAGGTAGAATGATGACCTTATGCACAACACCACGTGGAGGATAAGTTTGTTTTGAGGAAATGAGTTCAGGTGGAAAGTTCCAAGCTTGGGACTCATAATTGTTACTCTTAAGAATAAGCTTGATTAGCCTGACAGAAGCCTAGAAGATACATGAAGCACATTTCTGGGTAAGTCTAGGTGAGTCCTGCGGGTATGACCTCGGGAACACTGTCTGGTCTCTGGCAACTTCCTTTCTTCTAAGCTCTGCTGCCTGGCCACCATGTGATGGAAAGCTGTCCTCCAGAGTGTCCTCCTACTATGATGGTTGTGCCTCACACCCAGCCAAGCATGGACTGAAGTCTCTGAAACATTGGGAGAAAAGAAGCCATTTCTCCTCTAAATTGACTTTTTCAATTGTCTGATCACAGACACACACACACACACACACACACAAATGCACATGCACACACACACACACACACACACACACATACACACACACACACTGGCAAGTGCAATTCCAATGCTGTCTTTTCTCTTCCATGACCACTTACCCAAAGGACATCGTATCTCCTCCTCAGATGCCACTAGTCACCACACTGTCCCACGGGTGCTCCCATTCAGCTGTCTTAGGGCCAAAAGCATCTTAGGAAGGAATTTCTGCTTCCTTTAGCCATATTTTGATCTAAGGATCCTAGAAGTATGCTCCTTGTACCCAGTATTTTATAAATCCTATGCTAACTTCTACAAATAACATATCTTCCCTAATAAGAATAACTTTAGAGACTTCAACTCAGTGAATTTAAATTTTGTCTGCAGCAGATAATTTTAAATTAGTCTCTTCTTGAGTTACACACACACACACACACACACACACACACACACACACAGCATACTGACAATAATGTCTTCCTGACTTTTCGGTTGAATTCTTTATCCTTCATGCAAATAAACAAGTATGTCATTGAAATTCTAGGCACGAACATGGCTTACACTCAGGTTTGAACCCTTTCATTTTCCATACCCCATAGTCTAACAAATGAGCATCTAATAAGCCTGTTTCATCTCAAAAATGTGTAGAGATTTTCTGGTGTTTTGCTTTTTTTTTTTTTTTGGGTGACTTTCCATTACAAGTCTGTGCAACAATGTAGCTGCTTCATTCTCTGGAAAGGACCCACGGTGCTGTCCAACTGGACTTTCTGCTGTGATCATGAGGTTGTTCTTTATCTGTGGTGCAAAAGAGTGGCCACAATCCACACATGGCAGCTGGGCACTTGAGATGTGCTCCAGTATTACTGAGTTATTCACATTTTAATTCTGTTTAATTTTTAAAGATGTGAAGTGATTTGAACTAGCTACATAGATGCAATAATGAAAATATTAGGGCGAGAGAGATAGCTCAGTAGAATAAGTGCTTGCCTGGCAAGCGCAGGGTCCTGAGTTCAATCCCTGGTACCACAAAAAACAAAAACAAACAAAAAAGAAAACATTAGACAATACTGCTGAAGGAAAGAGAGTCTGCATTCCACTAGATATAGCTTATAAATTAAAAAATACATTAAACCTAGCATCAGAAATCAAAAAATATCTACAACTTTAGAAAGACGCATAAAGTAATTGCCTTGATTGGTGGACATCTATCTAATCTTTTAATTCTAATGTCTTAAATACAAGGCCTGCAAGCACTAAACTCAATTTTAAATAAACCATTTTTTTTCTTACTTCATTTAGGTATCAAGCACATTTAGAATGGAAAGGTTGAAAATGAAATGGAAGGAAAGATAGTCAAGTCAAGCACGTGACATGTCAAGGAAGTCAAAGCATAATTAGGATGCATATACTCTCATAAAGGGAACAAAGGCTCATCTCCATCTGCAGAATTTTAATGATCCTTCAGTACACCTGATTTGTCAGAATTATTCTCCACGCGAAGCTCTAGGTCACACTACTTTGCAATCCTGAGGTGGAAAGCTCCAAAAACGGTTTAAAAATTGAAATCCAGAAAGCTGATGTATGCCCAGGACAGGAGGTTTGTGTCTGAAGAGCTATGCTAATTTTTCTTTTTCTAAATTGTGCCATCGCCACCATAATAGCACTAGGACGCTGTGAGGCGTCTTTACCTTTGTTAGGTCCCAGCTAATTTTTCTGTGGCAGGGAATTATAGATGGGGCACATTGTAAAATGTTGTATGGAGAAAGAGTTGGTAGGGGGAATAAAGCAAGAGACAGATCAATCCCAGCAGGCGGTTCTGTTTGTCCTTTTGTCACCCTTGTTGAGTTCCTTGCTTCGATCTGAATCCCAAGGGGGTAGGAGGGAGAGCAGAGGTGAGCAGGATTCCTATTCATAGCCCGCACACCATTTTTCAGAGGCAAATTGATGACATTGGCCTCAGTTCCTGGAATTCAGAACAGGGAAAGAAACAAAGTATTATAATCCTTGAAGTATCCTGATACCCAGTCTTTTGTTTTGGGCCACACACACAATAAAATATATTTTTCCATCTCTAAACTATTACACTTCAATTTCCAATTATATGAAATTTCTTCTTTAAATTTTGCCACCTAAAGGTAAAAAAAAAGGTTAGACTGTGTTTTATAATGAAAGTTGTTAGTTTGTAGCAGTGAGACCTGAGTTTTGACATTTACTCGATAATAATATTTCAGAAATACTTAAAGAATTTATTTAAATCCTTTGAGTCTCAGTTTACTCTACTGTAAAACAGGGTCAAACACCTTTCTTAAAGGATTATTAGTGTGGGTGTTAAAAGATAAAATACAGAAAGCATATTTCTGACTCACTGTGGGCGCTGAACTGAGGCTTGTGTTTTTCCTTGCCTGTCAGCTGACCACAAGGCACAAACCCCAAGGAGACCAAGTTATTTGATACAAATGCATAATGTGTTCGGCCAGTCACAGCCGGAGCCCTGGGGAATCAAGCTCCAACAACTTCAAGGAAAGCTGCAGTTCTCATTCATCAATTTCTTCTTAAGCCTGGAAGTGGGGACCAGCTCTGAGCTTCAAGATCGTGTTAGCTTTCCCTGGGCTCCTTCTTCTGCTCAGTGGAGCTGCAGGAGTCTCCTCACACCACACACCAACCACAAGTATGTCTTCAAGCCTGCCCGAAAACTTTCAACCCTTTGTGCTCCTTATGAAGCGAGACCATTCCCTTTCCGGAGTAAAACCCTTTCTATCTCCCCAAAGAAAGCAAAACAGTCAGTACTACACTTTCTGCTGAAGCTGTCTGCAAGTAGCTGCTGATTTTCTGGAGTTTTTTTTCTCTGCTTCCTGGGCGCATCTGTGTACCTGTGGGAACATTCATAGTCACAGAGACAGCAGAAGCGATGCTCCTGCACTCTCCTGTGTGTGACTGTACATCTCTACTGTATGGAATGTCCATTTCCTATCCATTATAGAGGGATGTGAAGCTGAGCTTTAGAATTTCTTTTGCCCTTGCACACAGTTAATAAATGACAAAGCTGAGCTCAAATCTTGATCTGAAATCCAGTCTCATGATGTCATTGCAAAATGGCTTTTAATTCCTTCTGATAAGATTTTGGATTCTGAACACCATAATCTCTAGTTGGTTAGGGAATTAGCAAGGAACAAAGGTATGGCTTCCTCCAGAAAACTGAGGATCTGCTCCAGGACAATAGAAAGTAGAAGATGGGAGAAACTAAAACGTTTGTCACTGTCAATGTGATCTTGAAAAGATCTTTCTTTAGTCTGGGCCACCTTGGCTTCTTTACAATGCAGTGGACGGTCTCTACCCTACTGTCCCAAAGGTTTGTTAATAGATTCCAGTAAGTCATTTATTGTGCAAATTTTTGTAGAATCCATACAATCTTATGCAATGTTAGCTTCATTCTTAAAGGTAAGTGGTGTTAAATTTAATATTCTCCTTGTAGGGAGTACTCTACCATTATCCACAGGTTGTACTGAGGTGAAATCCTTCTTTGTTTTGAAATTTTCATTCATAGAAACATTTTGGCCGTGAAGCTTCAGGTGATTATAAGAAGATGGTAGGTTTTGCAGTCTGGCTGCCCTTAAATGTATACCAGCACCAACACGTAGAGCTCACTCCTCCATTAATTTACATAATCTCCATCCGATTTCCCTATTTTCTACAATGAAAATACAATCACCCCCTTTCACAACAATCCTGCCAAAATTAAGGCAAAAAGCTTACAAACCATGGATTCCTATGCTCCGTACACATTAATAGTGGTTGAGTTCCTGTAGCCTTCCTTTTGCGACCTGGGAAGGTCACTTTCTCTTTAACTGATATAAAATCGTGTTTATGTATCACCAATAATCTGATGTTGTGAAGTACAGCGTCCCTCACTTATCACAGAGGCTACATTCCAGATACATGCTCCCGTGATAAGCGGAAATCAGCGAAGCAGCGACTTTATATTTATTTTAGTATTTGTATGTATTTTAAGGTTTTAAACCCTTCCCACACTCTGCAAATCGTTCCCACACTTAAACCCTTCTAATGTTCTTAACCACTTTCTAAGCTTGTAAACCTATGTAATTTTAACAACATACATATACCATGAGGTACTATAAAATCCTGTGATACGGTGAAAAACCTGTGCTAAACAATTTAGATTAATATGTTTTAAGACCTGAGAGACAATGAGTCTGCAAAAATTGAACTGCAAAATAGCAATGGACCATGGTACTTACATTTAAACACAAGCTAATCAATACACACTAATACCCACAAATCAAAGCATATCATGGGAGGGAACTCACACAAGGACAGTTGTACCAGATCATGTCTGAAGATTTTAATTTTTATTTAAAACACAGGTAGTCAATCCCTGTGTGAAAATTCTGATACTCTGAATTAAAAGTGAAGTCAAGAATATGAATTTTAAGCATGCATCCAAAGCAAAACTTCTAGTGCAAAAGCCTCGAGAAGTCTGATCTTTCTTTGATAAAATTGATATTTCAGAAATGCCTGTAGTTCTTCCTAATAGGTCTTATCCAGGCCAAACTTTCAGAGTATAGCTTACATCAATCTGTTCTTTTGTGGCTTTAAATCCCTGAAATAATATTTTGAAGTGACCCTGCGAATGATAGATTTTGAGAATCAATGGACCCCATTGATTCCATCTTGTCATTTGAAATCTTAGCAATTTTGTGAGTGACTCACATTCCAACCTATTAGGGAAAACAAATTCCCCAAGATGCAGCAGGCTCTTGTTGCTTCTAGCACTAACCCCTCAGTTTTATGGACATTTTGCCCTCTCGGGACACTGTAGTCACAGTGGAGACAAGGACTCTGTTGTTGGTAGATTGACAATTGCCACCTGTATTGTACTTCTTCTGTTGTGAGTGAAAAGCAATAAAAAATAGTGAAAATTTGTAATAAAGTTCTCCAAGTCTTGAAATGAAATGTGCCTCAAGTTGACACAGCTACAAGATGAAGGCAAAGGAAGATTCCCTTTGATGCCTCCATCTTCCTCTAAATTGTTATCCTGCCTTCACTTCTTCCCTGCGAAGTCACAGAACTTAATGAAATACTTGGGTCATGCCCCATTTTCATTGAGATGTATTCTAAGAGGAGTTCCTGTGCTTGTTTCCTAAGAATGTTGCAACAAATTACTATGAACTAATGGCTTAAAACAGTAGATATCCATTCTCTTACACCCTTGAGGTCAGATACTCAAAATCATTACATCAGCCTGGGTAGATCGTTCTAGGACGCCAAGGGAGGATCAGTGTCAGTCCCCCCAGCCCCGCACCAGCTTTCAATGCTTGGAGATCTTCCTTGCCTCTTGGTTAGGAGATCTATACCCTCAGTCTTTGCTCTGTTTCCGCAGCAGCTAATGCAGCCTCTTCTCTCTGCTAATACTGGTTATTGGATCTAAGGTCCATACCAGTCTAGAAAGATTTCACACGTGGATACTTAATCACATCTACAACGGCCATACTTTGGAAAAAGACCACATTCGTGAGTTATTGGTGGACATCCTTTTTGGGAAATGTCACCTGTGATTTCCTATGATTCAAGTTTTAGGAACAATAGTAATACTGCCTGTGCAAGGGAAGATAAACTGAACCAAAATTTAAGTTGTACTAAGACAAAGCAGGGGCTGGGAAACCAAGGAACAAGAGCTGAAAAGAATATGGGAATTATTGATGGAAGATCCAGAAAATTTGTCCTCCAACCAAAATTAACTTAATCCTACAAATATTTTCCATCATAGGCTAAATCTATTCAAGATCTTGGATCTCTAAACGTCTGCATTAACACTTTCTTTGTTTATTTATCACTGTCATGTAAAATCTTTTAAGTGCCTAAGTGCTCAAACCTTTTATTTTCATGTTCTTCTTTTTTATCTCTCCCTCCCACTAGGTCTAGGAATTAAATGAGTTTTCATCACAAACCACCTCAAAGTGCCTATGTGGGTTTTTACACATTCACTTCTGTTGCCCATATTAAGTCTCATGTTAGATCAAGTTGTTAGCTGTGTAACGCAAACATGGGCCAGAAGGTGAGGTGACCAGGGAGCATGTGACAGAAAAAGTAGAAAGGGACCTGGTATGGGGACTGGATGGTCTCCTGAAGCTGTCATCTCAGACACTGCACGTGGTATTTTACATCTTTCTAGCTCTTCAGTTCAAAAGGGAAACATGTTGAGCTAGATTGATTGTTTTCAGAAGATCAACTGAAATAGAAAATATATTGATGAAATGAAGTAAAAAAATTAATAACTAGCCCTTTATACTCATTGATGATGCTTAAGAAACTATTAGCATTTTTCTTAATTTTATGGAAACAATTTAGTAAAATAAAAATAGAATAATAATGTGTAATACATTGCAAATTATTATCTTTGAAATAATTACTCAGCATACAAGATGAGGGCATTAAAAAAGCCTCCAAATGATATTAGCTCAAATCTTTCTTTTCAACAACATAGAAGAAATCAGTAATATAACTTTTATTTTTTCCCTTTTCCCTTTTCTTCCCCACTTTCCCCACCCTACTTGCTTTTTTTCTTTAGAACAATTACAGAGATTACTGAAAAAAGTAGGATTAGAGGTCCCATTCCACCCAGCTATTTTCCATCTAGGTATCTTCCTGGAAGTATTAAAAAATCACACCACAATAATATGTGTGCATCCATACTTATAGCAACACAATTTGTAATCAGTAAATCTTAAAAACAACTCAAATGCCAATCAGCTAAGAAATGGATAAAAAAGATGGGATCTTTCTATGCAATGGAATGGTAGTGTTTTTATTAGCAATTTATTTAACCTTTATCAATATTTCACTTGACAAATAGGAAAAGTGAAATATAGTTTGAGTAAGCGACGCAGCTGAAAAACTATGCTGGGATTTGAACCTTGCCAATATGACTCTAAGGTCAATGAATTTCCCCTTGCTATGGCTATTTACATATTTTATCATACTTGCTTCAGATATTTTGCTTCAAAAAATGAATTTGAGGTTTCTATTTTTATTCTGCAGAGGAAAGTAGCATCGTGAATATTCTATATATGTGGTGAGTGTTTTTACACATTTCATGTCGATAATCTAAATATATACTTCAACAAATAATAACAATTTGATATAAAATGGCTTTGTTGCCTTAAAGTTAATGTAACTGGTTGTAGTGGCTGACACAGGATGTCCACTTCTCCTTTAAAAGCTCAACTAAGTGACTCAGCAGGGGGCCAGGGGCTTCTCTTCCTAAACATTCTGAGCTTGTGGAAGAGGAGGGTGTAGGGATGGTGTGGGTGGGTTGCCAGCATGCAATCTAAGGGAAGGAAAGAGGCCTGCTTTCCCCCTTTGTGCCTTTGTTGCTTTTGCTGTCTTCTGCCACCTTGGACTGTCGACCCTGTGCCATGGGACAGAGCCTTGAGGCCAGCAGATTACAGATGAAGCCTGCACGCAGACTGAGAGCGAAATAAATCTTTCCTGCCTCAATTTTGAATGTCTGATATTTTGTTCCAGCAACGAGAGAGAAGCGAGTAAGACACTGGTATAATTTCAAGGACCATTCTGTTAATTTCTACATCCACTAAATATTGTTTTGTAGATCTATTTTATTAACACACATGAACGCATGTGCTCTATGTAATCCCTGTGAGTCCAGTTCAATGTGTCACTCTCTATCCAACATTCACTTAGTGGCAGATGTTTGATGTTCCTATTACAAGTGATCTTAATGTATGTTTTTAAAGCATCATTTTGATCATACATATCAACTTTTTTTGTAGAAGTAACACTATGCAATCAAAAAGCATTTGTAAACTTTATTACATATTGCAAAGCGATTTCCTAAATGTCATTACCTACTCTGCCAAAATCAAGTTACACATTCTTTTCTTTTTCGTATCCTTACCAATATTTAATATTATCAGACTTTTAACTTTTCTTTGACTTTTAATTTCCTTGGTTTTTGTAACACTAAATATCTTTTTATAAGTTTATTTAGTATTTTTATTTTTATCCATTTTCCACTTATACCCTTTATCATTTTTCTTTAATATTATTTTCCTCATTTATTTTGAAGTTCAATTTTCATAGTGTAGCCCTGAGTGCCTTGTTAGTTTTATGCATTGCAAATGTTTTTTAATCATATGTATTTTGATTTCTAACTGCTTACTGTCTTATTTTTAGAAGTTTTATTTTTGTTACTGACTTTCAATCAAAATTTCCTTCTTTCGTGTCTAATTTAGGCAATTCCTCTTGCCTCAAGGTTTATATATATCATTTATATATCTGAGTTTTGTCTTCATGTACATAAAATTGTTGAAGATGACTTTTTCTATAATATGTGATGGGAAGTTTGCTAAGTGCCTGAACAATAAATGGTTTAGTAATATGTCTCTCAATTAAATTTTATTTTTTTATTTATTTACTATTTTTGTATTTTAGGGAAGGGTCTACAGGATGTTCAGGTTCTCACTACTAGATTGGACTTATAGTGATCCACCTCTTTACAGCCTCCTAAACTCTGGGATTACAGGCGTGCATCACCATGCCCAGTCTGGACTGCCATCTTAGCGTGTCCCATGGGTGAGGCCTGCACTGCAGTCCCCAGGATTGCACCCCTGGCCCCTGCACCTGCTTGCAGGTGCTTTAATCTGCTGAGCTATTTGGCCGGCCCTTAAATTTTAATGCCTTCTATATTCTAAACAAGGTACAATATGTGCTTCAATCTGTTTCTAAACTCCTGCTCAAACTCTTTGATTTATTTACTTATCACCAAGCCGACATTATACTGTATTAATTAGTATATTTTTTTGTTTGTTTTATTCACTTGTTTGTTTGCTTTGATGGTGCTGGGGATTGAGTGCAGGGGTTCTGATCTGCCATGCAAGTGCCTTGGCACTGAGTACAGCCTCAGCCCACCTCGTTAGTACAGCACTAGAAATATTGCAAATATTCTTGCTGCAAATATTCTTTTCAGCTCCCTATTTCCTCCTTCAGAATTGCATTAAATATTCCTTCAAATTAGTGTTTTATACATATATATAACATTATATTTATTTATATATATATATTTATTTACTTTTTTGTATTTTAGAGAAGGGTCTACAGGATGTTCAGGGTCGCACTACTAGATTGGACTCATAGTGATCCACCTGTTTACAGCCTCCCAAGCTCTGGGATTATAGGCATATAATCCTATAATATATATATATATATATATATATATATATAATCAGTTTATTGTATTTAATGAATATGACTTTTATTGCAATTTAAATTAAATTTAGGCATTAACTGAGAGATTACATTCATATATTTGTTAACGATGCTGCCACCCATACCTGGGGTTATCACATCTGACACTCAGGTCTTTTTTTTGCCCAGATAATGAAACACATTTGTAGTATGCTGCATAAGAACCTGTCTATTTTTGTTAAATTTACTCTTGGATATATATGTTATATTTATATTATTCCTGTGAACGGCCATTTTAAAATCACAAGTTCTATTTTTATTACCAGTATTAAAAAGCAAAATTAAGTTTCATTCTGTATGCTGTGTTCTATTGTAAGCTCTATTAGTTTGTCTACATTTTATGTTGAATTCTTTATGCTGAAAATAGAATTATAGACATATAATAGCACATTTGTATCTTTATAATGTTTCTTTTCTGTATTTTACTTCATTTGTTAGGACATGTTTTTCATTATTGAGTATCAAGGCTTGTGGTAATTATTCTTACTTTCTCCCTGCCTAAAATCAGAGCTCTAAAGCTTCATGATTGGGCACATTCCAGAAATTTTTAAGAAATTTTTTTCCAAATTAGGTGATTATTATTATTTTCCTGAAGACTTTGCTTGGATGTATGCTCTAAGTTAATTTTAACGGTAATTTGCCTTATCTTATAGGTACCATATTTTAACTGTAATTTTATGTTTAATATGTATTTTGTAAACTAATACTTTGCATGCATATCAAGTTTCTTTAAATTTAAATGGAAGACAGTTGTTGATGCTCTTACTTTGAAATTAAAGAAAATTACCTGTCGATTATCATAGTTTGGTAATTATTTTGGACTTTCACTAAAATCTTCATGGACACTTCAAAATTTTAGATGCATGGTAGGAAAAATATTTTTATCAATGTTTTTAATCTCCAGTTCTGTTTTTGTCTGCCATTTGATACCAGCTGCTGTTGTTGTTTTAATACTAGAGTGACGTGTCTGTCTTCATGGAGCTGGTCTGGTCGTGGTCCTTATTAGTAGACAATAATGGTTTTTGAGTTCTTTTATCCAAACTAATACCTGTACATAAAGTAAAGTGGGCTCATGCAATAGCCATAGTTATTTTGAGACATATGATTATTTGGACCTTTTGTCACTTACTTATTTATATCTCAAGTTTTGTCTTTGGCTCTTT
Organism: Octomys mimax; assembly: GCA_002564305.1. Taxonomy (NCBI): domain Eukaryota; kingdom Metazoa; phylum Chordata; class Mammalia; order Rodentia; family Octodontidae; genus Octomys; species Octomys mimax. The sequence goes on along the minus strand of NDGM011165436.1, from coordinate 2,636 downwards.
TCCCCATTTTCTGTTCTTGTTGCTCTGAAAAAGTGCATTTCCTTGAGCTATTCCTCACTATGCATTCCATTCCTGTTTCATTAATGATTAACCTTAATACTTTAACAAACATAGTTCAATATAAAATTCTTAAGAAGTCTGCAATTAAACAGTATCTCAATATCCCCCTCCCTAAGAAAACTAAAGCCCATTGATGGGTCTACAAAATATACTGATCTCCTTTCCCTTTAAGGGTGTCTGAAATTTTCACCCTAAACTTTATTATCTTACTTATTTATTTATGTATCTATTTGGTACATGGTCTCGCTACATAGTTCAGCCTTATCAATCCTCCTGTGTCAGCCTCCTCATCACTGGGATTACAGGCGTGGGTCACCATGCCCACTTTTGGAACTGGCCTGGTGCCCCTGGGGTTCTGGAACCAGCATGGCATGCGGTACAAGGGATCGAACCTGGCTCCATACACTTGCCAGGGAGACACTTGGACTGCTGAGTTTTCACCCCAGCCTCCACTCTAAACTTTTAAACCAGATGCAAATTTTTATACTGAAGGTCATTACTAATCATATGTATTTACTTATTTGTTAATTTTTCTTCTTTCATTTCTTTTTTGCTCCTGTTTCTCCTTCCTAAAATTTGATGGCCCTGCTTAGGAAAGAGCAGGGGCCAGAGTTCGATCCCTGGCACCACATGCCAATGTGGCCCCACCACTGGGGACACTCAGCCACCCACCAAGTCCAGGTATAGTAGTGCACACCTGTCCCCCCACCTCTGGGAGGCAAAAAACAGGAGGATCACTAGGAATCCAAGCTGAACAGTGAGACCCTGTACCAAATACATTAAAAAAGAAAAAAAATCCTGTTTCTGATCCATGAAGTTTGAACCCATTAACAGAAGTTAGTTCTGGGCTATTTTTAGTCTAGGAGTACAGATAACCAGTGACCTTTCTGTACTTATTGTCTAACTTCTATTCCATTTTCAGTACTAAGATATTTTTTATTAAAATATGACAAATTCTTGTGCAGGAATATAAGGGATATAAAAATTACTTTTTTCTGAACACACTTAAAATATTTTAAAATTTAATTAATTGACTTATAAACTGTGTTTGTCAATATAAATATACATTATGGAGTGAATGAATCAAACTTGTACACATATATATGGATTGACAGACATACTTTTTAAATTAAATGCAAAATTTTTTTAGCGGTACTGGGAATTGAACTCAGGACCCTGCATTTTCAAGGTAAGTGCTTATTCTACTGAGCTATTTCCCCAGGGTCTAAATGCAGTTTTGTTTGTATTTGTGTTTTGAGACAGAATCTTGTTATGTTGCCTAGGCTGGTCATTTGTTTAAGATTCCACTGCTTTAGCTTCCTGAATAGCATGAGATATTTAAAATTTTCTTCACACGGTTAAAGCTCTTATAATATACCATCAGACATTTTCAAATACTAACTTGCTATTAACTAAAAGTACTGTGACACATACTGCATCTCTTGAAAATATCAGGTTTCATTTTAATTTTGTATCTTCTGATAAACAGCTCCTCAACTTCCAAAACTCCAGCCACTGTAACTACTATGTTCCTCTCCTCTCTTAGGAGGTTGACCTATGTACCCTCCTCATAGGGGTGAAATTGTGTGGCATTTTTCCGTGTCCTTCATATTTTATGTGGCATAATGTCCTACAGCTTCACAGATATAGTAACATGGGATCTAAGAACATTGTATGTAAAAACATTCCTTTCCATCCAAGGTTGAAAAATGCTTCATCGTGAATGCGTACTATATTCTTTATCTGTTCTTCTGCAGATTGACATATAGACTGATCTGTATCTTAGCTATTTTGAATAATGTTGCAACCATAAATGACAATGAAAGTATCACTTCGGCATACTGATTCCATACCCTCTGGAGATAGTCCCAGAAGAGCAATGCTGAATCATCCAGGAGCTCTATTTTTAAAGATTAGAAGAATGTATGTACAGTTTTCCATAATGATTAAATTAATTTACACTCTGTCCAACAGTGTACAAGGCCTTTTTCTTCCCACATGGATGGCACCACTTGGTATCTCTGTCATCCTGAAAAGAACATTTTAGACAGTTGTGAGTTGATGTCCCCTTGTTTATCTTGATTGTTAATATTGCACTCTTTTTCATATAAAATCTTCACCCTTTGAATACTCTTTTTGGAAGAATCAATGAAGTTCCTTGGCTTTTAAAATATACTATTTCATGTTTTGGTATTGACTTCAAGTTTCTTAAATATTAGTACCTTATCAGATGTATGATGTGAAAATATGTTTTCTATTTGTACATTGTCCTTTAGCCAGTAATTTTGAATTGCGGAAGGTTTTTTTTTCTGAGATAGAAAAAAAAGTAAAAACAAATAGCATTCCCAAGGAGAGTCACATGGAGAGAAAACTTTCTCTCAGGCTTTGGCAGAGAGCAAATTGGTCAAGCAATGGCCGTGACTCATCCACATGGCTGACACTAACAGGTGATCTACAATGTGTGGTACAGGGTTTTGGGATAAGTCCTGAGGGGACTTGACTGACCATGTCAAATACAAAAGTTACATTTCTTGTTATATAGGTCTTGCTTTGTCTTGGTCTTAACCATCCAGCAG
>NDGM011165428.1:0-17624 GCA_002564305.1 Octomys mimax | reverse complement strand
AAAAAAAAAAAAAAAAAAAACAGAAAAAAAGAAAAAAAAATAGGCCTTTTGTACAGATAGGAACGATTTAATGAGAAAGCTACCTCTAATTTTAGATATCTGCATTCTGTATGCCAAAGATCCTTTCTCAGCCCCTTGTCACTCTGACTCTTCCAATAATTAGATGCTATTTTTCAAAACATGAGTGATGTGACATTTATCCACTCATTTGTAAAATAAATCTACATCAAGACCTGGTGCCGGCAGCTCAGAGTGGGTGATCTGGGCCCAGAAGGAAGCCACGGCCCCTGCCTGCAGGATGCTGGAAGTCCGAACGAGGGGCTCGAAATAGGTCGCTGCGGGCAGAGGACTGGGGAGCTCACAGGCAGCAGCAAGACCAGGGCAAAGCTCACGACTGGGGAATAGTTAGCACAGGAAGTGACGTCAGAGCTAATCCTGGAGTGAATAAAAGGAAGGGACTTTGGGGAGAAGGCCTATGGGGCACGGCCCTCCAGAGCCCAGCATCGCCGGAGCAGCCAGTGATGAGCAGGGGTGTAGAGCACTGAGCTCGCGAGAACTCTTTTGGGACCTGGTAACCAGATGTGGGTCCTTTCTTTCTGAAGGCTGTGGGGGAGCAGGGCTTTGAAATTCCGTCTTCTCCCCAGTCCCTCCAGCGTCTGACTGGTGTCGTTCGCCAGTGGTGCCCGCTGTGCAGCGGCGGGGGTTGCAACCTCCTGGGTGGTGGGTGCAGCTCGCGGGGCTGCTCCTGGGACCCTGACGACAGTGCTTCCCGGAGGCCCGCCTGCCTCGTCTCTGCTGTCCCCACTCCAGGCTCCAGATGGGCGTGGGGGCCTGCAGGAAGCCCCAGCACAGCAGTGAGGGCTCACATGGGACAGGTCATTGTGTCCACCCGCGCCGCGCTGCAGAGCAAGGAGCGTGTCATGGAGGCCCTACGCAGAGCCAAGCTCAAGTTCCCTGGGCGCCAGAGGATCCACAGCTTAAAGAAGGGGGGCTTCCCTGAGTTCAGCACAGACGAGTGTGGAGACAAGGTGGTCGAGATGCGCCATTCCGGAGGGCTGCAGGGTGGGCGGGTGCATCCTGGCCAAACTCAGCACTCTCAAAGGCTTTGTGGCGGTGTTCCCTGCTTCCCAATAAATGTCATCTCTGCCTACGTAAAAACATTATATCCCCCTACTAGACTGTACGAGACTGTCAGGGGATGTCTTCCCAACGCTGGGATTACAGGCGTGTTCCTCCATGCCTGCTTCCAGTGGTCCGCATAGCATGTGGTACCGGGGACAGAACGTGGATCCTTGCGCTAGCCAGCCCGGTGCTTAGATTGCCAAGCTATCTCCCAGCTCGCTATCTTTTGACATTTGGTCATTGTTGTGACCACCAGAAGCCACGTTCTGAGTATCATATGGCTATGAAAGTCATTCTTCCCTTTCTGTTGAGAGGTTAAGATGCAGAAGGAATGAGTGCTTTTTGTTTTACAACCAATTAGCAGTGGCGTCAGTTCTCCTTCCAGGAGCATGAATCAGATCTTCCTCCAGGAGCTTGTGAGCCCATTCAGGCTGCCACGCAGCAACGTACCCTCCGCTCAGTGGCTCACGAAGAACAAGCCTTGCCACAGTCCTGAAGTCGGGAAGTCCAAGAGGAAGGGGCCAGCGCTCGGGTGCTGGCGAGCCGCGCGCTGCTGCCTCGTGCGCCCACGCTGGGGAGCCTCTCTCCAGGGCCTCGGGCTCAAGGGCTCCAGGCCCACCCTCGAGGGCTCTGCCCCTCAAAGGTGCTCGGACATGGGGTTTCAATGTGTGCATTTGGGGGACCTGTGTGCAGACTCTCACGGAACTGAGTTTCTTTTTGGTTTAATCATTTATTGGTCTGCTACCCTCTCAGATTCTGTACACTCACATCTCTACCACTGGATTTTATTGATTTGCGTTCAGATCAACAGATCAAAGACTTTGAAGGAATGAATACAGGTGCTCCTTCAGATAAATGAAATTAAGCACTTTAAAAATGAAGATAAATGGAGCCACCTAACTAACCCTTGCTTTCCCACTCATTTCCTGGTAAACCACGTTTTCAGATAATGAAAACAGCATGGAAGTGGTCTCGGAGCAGCTAGCGCAGCACGGTCGGCTGCACTTACTCCGAGGACTCACAGATGCTGCGCTGTGTCTTAAGCTCTAATTTCAGACAGAAGCACTGTCTAAATATAGACTCTCTGTCTTTATATGGGACATATAAGATCTGATTCTCTTTAGCCGTTTCATTTCCTTAAATGAGAACATATTGAAAATTCCTATTTGGGAGACTTTTGCTATGATCATTTCTTAGTGCGATCTTTATTATTGAAAAGCACTCTCCCGATATTTTCACGCAGTAATCTGTGGTGTGTTTATCGGTGTGTTTTGCACAGGTTCCTCATAAACATCATTAAAATGAACCAGTAAGGAGGCAAATGGGTTTATTTTTGTTTAATGTACTACATAATGTTGGACACATTCAGAAAATGTGAAATTATACAACATTTTTGAAATGTAGGTCATATTTATATAAATCATATTTAATTTTAGAATTATAAAAATATATCATTTCAAATCTAGATAAATTATGAAACCTATTCAGTTTTTGACTTAAGCACCTATATTATTTGGGACAAGTCACACATTGGGAAGATCTAATGACAAAAGGCTGGCATTGATGTCTACATGAGTGGCAGGAGCCCTGGGGCCCACCACAGCATGGATGTGTAGCCCATCCGAGGTGCCCTCGTCTGCCCGGGGCACCTGGTTGCTACATGCCCCAGGTTTAACACCACAGAGGTGCTTCCTTAAGCAAAAGGCATTTGGTGAGGAACTTAAGGGGCTTGTGTAGTTGGGTGGAGGCTGAGCACCGCACTGAGATGACAGCCAGGCGCTGGAACGCATGGGCAGGCCAGGGTGCAGGGCCCACAGTCCAGGTCACTTGGCCAGAAGGACCATGGTGGCGGAACGACCTGCAGCTCCTACGTGCTCTGTGTGGGTGCAACGGCAAAGCCCTGCAGAATGTATTTAGTCAGCTGCTCAGAGATTTGCTGAAACACAGAGACTGACTCTTGGGCTGCCACCATGGGAGGGGGTGTCGCCTTGCAAGACAGTACACAAAGCACAATTTTCTGAGAGAGAATGAAAGTGGCTTGGCGGGGTGGTGTTCAAGCCTCGGCTGTAAACAGTGAACAGTTGTGCACCACCTGGACCTGTCCTGTCAGCCCTAAAATATGGACAGAGGAGCTGGGGAGATGGCTTAGTGGAATAAGCGCTTCCCTGGCAAGCGCAAGGACCTGAGTTCAATTCCTGGTTCTGCCAAAAAAAAAAAAAAAAAAAAAAAAAAATTATGGACAAAAACTCAAAACTTTTCAAATGACTCAAAACTTTGAAAATGGTACGATGAGGGCTGTGCTGTCGGCTTCGTCACTGCGGTCGCCTGAAGAGCACACCAACTCTGGGTGATGTGGTGGACGAGGACAGAGCCTGCACGGCTGTCGCTCCTCTGGATGGCGGCTGCTTTCCTCCTCTGTCATACTTCCTTCCGTGCTATTTCATTCTTTTCACCTTCTCCTTCGTAGAGCCTGGAATCAGAAAGGTACTTGTGTGGGAAATTCCATCTCGATCCGTCCAGGCAACCAACAGCCAGCGCAGCACACATCCATTACCAGGGCCTGGGAAGCTCTGCGCTCCTGTCTTCACCGGGCCTGGGTCAGGCCTATCGATGTCCACACTGGCAGGCAGAGAAAGCCATAGGCAGGAGCCGGTCTCCATGACCCAGGGCTCTTGCCTCTTCCTCCTTTGCCTGGCACTCTTGAGGAGCCGTGGTCCCACACAGACAAGGAAATGGTCACCAAACGCGACCTGCTGTGAGTCGTAGGCAGCATTTTTAGTCCCAGACCACCCCATTTGCAGGTCAGGTGTGACTCTGGCAGGCAGGAACATGGGGAGACAGGCTCAGCCTTGCCCCAACAGCCTAGGACGCAGGTCTAGCCTTTTTAACAGTCTGTGGCCTCCTCACCCAGGGCCAAAAGAGACCCAGGCAGGGGCTCCCACCTGCTTTGCCGTGAGGGGAAAGAGCACAGCAAGGGCTGCTGGAATTCCATGTGGCATGACGTCGAGGGACAGTGGGGATTCTAGGTGACCCTGGCGGTCTCTGCTAGGGGAATCTCCTTCTCCATCTGCATGTAGGAGCCCTCATATGTGGGCCTGGCTAGTGACGCTGCTGGGATGAGATGATATCCCGGGAGCTCTGGGACAGCCAGGATGGGAACAGGCAGCAAGCTGCCAGGGGTGACTGAGGCCTTCTAGGTGAGAGTGAGGGGATTTAGGAGAGAGCAGCTGCTGGCCGAATGCTGCAGGGTAGCTGAGCTGCTTTCAGTAGCAGCATGCAGAAAGCTAGAGAAAACGTCACAGAAACCGGTTGCAAACCAGTTGCTGTGGTGGACGCTGATGGGGCCTGTCCAGTTCCCTGATGGAACTGGGACTGGGCATCTCCAGCTCTCGCAGAGGTACCTGAGCCTCCTCCTGAGCTGCCCTGCAGGTGTCTGTGCACAAAGGAAGCCATTGCCCCTTAATCAGCATAGGCTTGCACAGGCTGCTTCCCGGCTCATGCTGGGTGTCTGTAGGCCCAGACCTGCCTTAGAACTGGGCCACTGCTGGGAATGCTACAGAGCTCCAGGCTGCCTCCTGGTTCCAGCTGCTGGGTCTCTCCGGCTCCATTTTTGCTTGCCCCATGGGAAGGAGGCAGAGCTATCAGTCACCTCCTCATCCCCTAAAAATACTCAGGGTATCAGCTTTGGTGGGAAGAGATTCATTGTGGCTCATGTTCCTGTGGTTCCAGGCCACGAGTGGGGCCCTATGCTTTTAGGCCTGTGCTACAGTGGTGGCAGCTGAACCTGCTCTTCTCCAGGCCAGAGGGAAGTGGCACAGGAAGAGGAGGGTGCTGGGTTCCTTCCAGGAAGGTCAGGCCCTTCGATGGCCCAACAGCTGCCTGCTCTGTGCCCTCTTCAAGGTTTGCCCAACTCCCAGGACCACCGAGCTCAGGACCACATCTGTCCCACGGCCTGAGGTGCAACATTCTAGCTCTAAGCTGTAGCAGTGAGCACATCTGTGAATGTGGGGAGTTATTTCCATCTGAAAATAGACTTGCTGGAAGCCCCAAATTGAACAGAACCACAAAGTGGACTCCTGGCGAGATTGCAAACAATGACTCACATCCGAGTTCCCTTTTAGACGTGATTGCCCTCACTCGTGTTCACTGATGCCAAGCAGGCACAGAAATGAGTTCTTCTCCGAGAGGCACAGATGTGATTGCTAGAGTCCGCTGGTGTAGTCTCTATCTGGGCCTAGAACCAAACACCTGTAGCTAACTTTGATTTCCATTATCTGCAAATACCAAGTAGATGTTGACCTACAGAGCATGTGAAGATGAAATTGTTTTATGGATTGTTATAAATATAAGCAATTCAGAAAAGATTTGGAGAGCAAAAATAGGGTGGTTATCTAGGGAGACTAGAATTGTTGAATGCATCATTCATTTGTCAAATCTTATTTTGTTGGTGCCAGTCTTGTTTCTTCCCGCACTATCAAGAGAGAAATGCTAAGCACGTTAGGGCAGTTAGTTTTCTGTAAAAATAATGGCCTGCATTACTAGGAATCTTAATGTCACCTTGTTATTTACCTTTCCCAGTTTCTGGCTTCACAGGCAATCACAGTCTGCTCAGGAAGCTGCAGATGTTTGTGTTAGAATGAAGTTTCCCATTCCTTCTTCATCTGCACAAAGAGAATTTTGTTTTGCAGTGCTTCGGCACCACCCCAGCCGCAGGGTCACTTTTCTGCTGTGCCCAAGCGAGTGACTTGCCGAGAAGGCTTTCTCCCTTCAGGGCGTAGCCCCTTTCTTTCCTTCTGTCTAGATGCATTTTGCCGCTTGCTCCTCAGGCCGGGCCTGGAGTGACTAGAGGAGGGGAGCTCTGCCCAAGCCTGCCTTGCTCGGGCCTGGAAAACGGTCCTGACCTCTGGCCTGCAGAGTGGCGTGGAGTAATGAGAGTACTGGGTGCTTTGAGAAAAAATCGATCGTGTCAAGAAGCCTGGGCCAAAGAAGGGTCTTTCTGTCCTGCAGGAGGAAGAGTGTCATCTTCCCAGCCATTTTAGCTTTAGATGAAAGATTCAGTGAGACCAGAATCTTTAATGTGCTTTTCTGGTATACATTTCTACTTTTTGTCAGGAAAGTAAATGAGTGGAGCTTTAGAATTCCACCACACAGATCTTGTGGATGTAATGAGGTTAATAAGCTGAAATTGGGCTCTTGGGCCTGGAAAATTTCACTTATGAAAAGAATTTTCAATTAAGTAGAAGAGCTTCGTCTCAACAGCACAATTTGCTAGGCAGAGATAAGAAGGTGAGACAGACCTGGGGAGGGAGGATCAGGACCGTGGGAGTGGGCCGAGGTCTCAGAGTCCAAGTTTATCTCAAAGCTCCTGTGCCCCTCCACGTCCTGGTGCAGCTGCAGGAAAAAGAATGAGCTCTGAGACACACGTGGCCACCCTCCTACCCCGGAGTGAGGTATGTGGTGCAGGTCTGGGTGGACTTGTTTTCTAGGATGGCCACAGCCAATTGCCACAAAGCCACCTATAGCAATGCATTCTCCATAGCTCTGGAAGCTGCAGTCTTAACTCCAAGCCTTGTCATGTCCTACTGAACTCGTGGCTTCTGGGGAGGCCTCTCGTCCACTCCTCCAGTGTCTGGTAGCTGCAGGCTGCCTCTCCTTAGCCTGTAGCAAGGCTTTGCCTCTGATATTTCATGGAAACTCTTTCGTTCTTTCTGTCTCTTTCTCTCCTTATCAGGACCTAAGTCACTGGGTTAAGGCATATCCTGAAGGGATGTGACCACATCTGACTTCAGTGATGGCTTCAATGGTGACTTCCTAATAAGACTGTACTCTGAAGCTCCCAGTGTTCTTGAAGGGCAGATGAACATTATTCAGCACAGTACACTGTCACAACAGAAAGCCCTTCAAACCCAGGACTTCTGGCCTTGAGCCCCACTCTCTTTGGACATAACACTATGATAATTTAAGATCAAAAGAACAGACATATACATATACAGCTGGCTGGATCTAGAGTGTGGGAATGTGGACACTAGTGGTGTGTGTACTAGATTAGCCCAGACTGGAATAGCATGGCTCTGTGTATGGGTCATGGAAGGTCTGCTTGGGTGTGGGTGGCACCAATCAGTAGCTTTCAAGTCTGGGTGGGAGATAAAGGGAGGGAGAGAAGGCCAGCCAGCCTCCTGCTGGGCTCACTGCTCCGTGCTCTTCTGCCTACCCTGCTGTGGGCTGTTTCTTCTCTGTGGTGCTGCTCTGCCGGGCCATCCTACCTGGGAGCCAGCTGACTGGACTGAACCCTCCGCACACGGCACCATAAGCCTTTCCTCCTGGGACTGGTGTCTGGTTTTCTGTTTGCACAATGAGAAGAGTGACTAAGACAACCTACATGTTTGAATTTCCTAACTAAAACCACATAGACTTTCAAAGGAAAACGTTTTCAACCTGTGGCATAAATTATTGTGCTTAACATTTAGCTTGGACATAAGAATGAGAAAATCGAAGATACATTCTTGGAGTTTGAACTTGTGTCGCCTTCAAAAGATACCAGTGACGTGATATATATTGAGTATTTGTTTTATTTTAGATATTTAACATTCATTGAAAAATTGCAAATATAGCACAAACTTATTTTAACTCACACCTGATTTCCCTAACTGCTTATACCCCCTTAACTTAGCCTGAAAGGTTTACGATGGTTTATGAACTAGTATTAGTGTATTACTGCTGGCATGGAATAATACTTTATTCAAATCTTATTTTGTTTGCTGCCCGAGACTCCGGCCCAGGGCGCTTCCCTGACACTGTGCTCGGGTGCCCATGGAGCACTTCTCAGACTGTCCTCATTTTCAACATCCTTGACAGTTCTGAGACCCAATTTGTGATCACTTTGGGTTCCATGTAACATTTTCTTTTTTCCTTATAGACTGGTGTTTAGTTACTTTCTTGTTGCTGAGACGTAGTACCCAATACCCACATTTTTTATTTTGGTTTGAGTCTGCAGTCGGCTGGCTGCAAGGTGAGGGCATCACCCAGGAGAACAGTCCATGGCAGGGCGGCAGGAGGCAGAGAGGCCCAGCAGTCGGGAGGCGACGCCTGCCTCAGGCTCCTCCCAGTGCCCACGTCCTCCCATTGAGCTTCACCCCCAGTTCACATGAGCAGAACCTCATCAGCGGATTTAGCCTCAGACGAGCATAATGTCCCCACAAACCAGTCACCTTCCAGAGCCCCATGTGGAGTGCATGGAGTTCTGGGGGTCATCCAGATGTAAAGTGCACCAGAGGGGGGTGTGCTTTTGGAAGAAAGCTGAGAGAGAGAGAGAGAGAGAGAGAGACAGACAGACAGACAGACAGACAGACAGAGTGAATATATACTTCAGTCACTCTTGTGCCCGGGTCTCGATGGTATTCTTCAGAAGGAGGTCGTGACATACACTAAAGGATGGGGGAGCTGTGTCCCATATCCTTGAAGCTGCCGTGTCTAAATCAATTATTTGGAATTTTTCTAAACTGGGCTTTTCCCTGCTTTCCTCTGTGTACCTCAGGCTCGGAATACGATTCCATGATGGCTACTCGTCCTGTTGCTCGCCTCCCCACCCTTGGTCCTAGAGAGCCTCTCGGTTGCCTTTGGCTTCCCTTGACGAGCCTGCCCCGTTTGTGTCTGTGCACAGGCTTGTAGGATACAGTTTCCTTCTGCTGGTGCTGAGCGGTGCTCCAGGCTCATCTCACACGCGCCGTTTCTCAGGCCTCGCCCGGGCCCCTACTCATGTTGCTGCAGAGAAGAATCAGCAAAGATACCCAAGACCTGGGTGCCAGGCATGCTCGCTGCATCGTGGCTTCCCAGTCAGGCAGTGCAGAGAGCCCAGGCACACACTGCACCAGCTGTGCGCGCTGTCTGTCAGTATTTCTAGATCTCTATGTCTGTTTTTATGGAGTAGACACAAGTTCAGACTGATGTCACCAACTCTTGGCTGCCACCTCTGTAGGTCCCTCTTGTTTCTATAAATTCAGCCTGGAGAAATCCAGCTGCATCTGGTGTGAGCGTACCGTTCTCTTGTTGTGGACATCTCCAGTGGGCTCAGGCATGCGAGCCTGCCCGCTGCAAGATGTGACCGAGCAGGGACAGTGTTTACATGAGCTTTCCTTTCCTTTGGTCCTCCAGCCTCCACATTCATAAATGCTCTTCCACGCTCACCAGGGTCACATTTGTGACCCATTGGGGTTCTTTTCTACCAGAGCCTCTAGTTCATCTGGGGACTGCTGGCCTCTTTGACTGGTGTTAATTGTGTGCAGGGTTTAAGGTTCACTTTTTGTGGTAGAGACCCCTGACTTTGGACAAATACACTATGGCATGTGTCTGTCATTAAATAGCACCCAAATGGTTACATCAGTGGACCAACTCCTCTGTGGTCCGTGATGTTTGCCTCTCACATCCCAGTGCCTGGGTAGGCACTGATCTGCTGCCCTTCTCTGTGGCTTTGCCTCTTCCCTATGTCACAGATGTGACATCTGTACACTGGACACTGCATTTCATTCTGGCATCTTTAACATAACATGCATTTCAAGCTCAACATGCCTTTTCATGGGTTAATTGCACTTCTGTTTGTAGCACTGAAGACTGTTCCTTCCCATGGCATGGCACTGCCACCTTCTCTGTCGTCTGCTGTGGTGCTTCTGGGTTCTGATCATTATGATGACATTGGTATAAGCATTTATGTGCATGTTTCTGAATGAACGTAGTGTTCAAATCAGCTACAGAAAGCTGGACCCGATTGCTGGGTCCATCATGCTTGGCCTTGTAAGAAACTGCTGGAATACCCTCGAGAGCCGCTGGCAGCGCTGAGCGAGAGGCCCTGCGGTGCAGGCTCTAGCCGGCCGACGCCGTCTGCTGTGGCTTTCAGCGTCCAGGGGCCACGTGGTGGGTCTCGTTTGCTTTGCATTTGTCTAGTGGCAAAAGATGTTGCAGACATATTTAAGTGCCGTTTTTCATCTGTATTTTTGTTGAGTTGTTTGTTTAGATTCTTTGTCATTGAAAAATTTTTCATTCCCATTTTTTCATTATTATCATTTTGTGTGTTCCAGTTAAATGTATTTTATCTGCTCAATGATTTGAAATTTTTTCAAAAATAAGACTTTTAACAATGTAAAACATTTAACCAATTCCAACATCTTTTTCACTTTATGGATTATAATTCATCAACAACCCCCAGGTTTTCTACAATGTCCTCCAGAAGTGTAAGCTGTCATTATGCATTTACATCTATGGTGTCATTGAGTTGACATTTGCATAATGTATGAGTCTCTCTCTATATATATCTATATAGCTCCATGATTTATTAGAGACCCATCTTTCATTGTGTGCCCTCTGCCCTAATACGTAGCTGCAGCTTTGTCTGTCCAGCTCAGCCTGTGGGCCCATCATCCCTCTCCTGTGTTTGGGTGTCGGTTCTTCTACTCACACTTGCTGTTGGTTTCTGAAATTGTGCAATACGAGTCTCCCAAAAGTGTTTTCTATTTTAGCATTGAGCTTCGTTTTGCAACATATAAATGTCAGAAACAGTTTGCTGATATCTACAGATGGTCCTTGCTGCTGATTTAATTAAGTTTGTATTAAATCTGTGTGTCAGTTTCAGAAGAATGAGCATCTTTACTATGTTAAACTTCTGAATGTGTGACCATAAAACCTCTCTCCATTTATTTAGACCCTTGATTTCATTCAGCAATATCTTGAATGCATATCAATCATATGGTTAGCTTTAGGCTTAAGGACTCATCTTGTTGGTGCTACTGAAAGTGGTATTTTAAAATTTAATATATTTTCTTCTCTAGGATATAGGGAAATAATTGATCTTTCAATATACTTTATTCTTTTAAAAATATATTCATTGATTTATTTGGAACAGGTCTCACTACACAGTTTAGACTCAGAGTGACCCTCGTGTCTCTGCCTCCCCAGTGCTGGGGTTATGGGCAGGCACCACTACACTGTTTTAGGCCTGGTGCAGCACGTAGTACCAGGGATTGAGCTTGGGTCCTTGAGCTTGCCAGGCAGGCACTTAGATCACTGAGCTGACCTGCCATCCTTGATATTTGAATATTGAATTTATACCCAGTGACCTTGCTATACTCGCTAATTGTTCAAGGATCTTTTTGTTACTTTTTGCTATCTACATAGGCAATAAGATCTTCAGAGTGCAATGTCTTCCTTTGCTTTCTGTGTATTTTTGCCTTTTCTTTCTCTGTTGTATGGTCCTAGCTCAGGCTTGCAGGACTCGGTCACACACGGATGGGGAAGAGGACGCTCTGACCTGTTCTCAACAGTAAGCGGAAGTGTGCGGTCTCTGTAGTCGGGCTACCTATGTATGTATCTCATTGGACCTTGTTTCATGAGCAGAGTTTCGTCTGTAGATCTGCTTGTATTCCCAAGCACTTGTATGACAAAGTCAATTTTCCCATAAGAAATAACAGTGAAATAAGGAACTCTGATCACTTGTCCTATAATGCAAATATATTTATATAAAAATGATTACAGTGATTATAGCACAGTAACACCATCCACTACTGTAATACAATACAAAATATAAAGAAAATATGAAATACAAAGAAAAATAAAGAAATTAGCCCCTTCTTACTTTTGCAAGCCACCATGGCCATGTGGACACAGGTGGGGAGGGGACTTTTCCTGTCACCGGTGGAGCCTCTGCTCTCTTCCCTCCGTGGAATGCTTTTCTTTTTGTGCAGCGTTAACCAGGAACCTTTCCAACAACACTTGCTTTTGCCTCCTTCTGAGCATTTCACAGAAGTACGATATTGCATTTCTGTTTCAATGAAACAAATTCATTGCTAACACCGCTACAGCCGTGTGTGTGTATTGTATCTCCACAAATTTTTTTGTACTCTCCATTTCTCACATTGCCCATGTCTCTAATCTCATTAGAAGTGAGGGAGCCCTCGGCCTTTTCCTTCTCCTTCTCTGTGACGAGTTCTCTTCCATAACTTCTCGCTGTCAGGAGTCCACCTGCAGTTCCACAGCGAGAGAGGAACCACCACTGGCCCAGCCGGACCACGTGACATTCGCTTTACTTCGTACTGTACTTGTATTGAAGGCATCACTCATTTATTAAGGTAAAATAGATTAGCGATGCTTGCTCGTCTTGTGGAGCACTTGTGGAATGAGTTACCATGTGAGGCTTTACTGTCCATTCACAGTTATATCCGGTTCACAAATATAGTTTTTTCTATAATTCTGGCAAAGATGACTCTGTCTGTGTCTGTGCAGGAAGGGTGCATGTGGTTATATCCTCACATGACACAGAGTTTGTAAAGAAAAACAAGAATTTTCCAAGCACTTCCATTTGCTAACTAAATTGTAAACAAAAGCATTGGTGAACCAAGATCCACTTGGATATAAGACGTACTTGATACATGTAGGTATGTAAAATTTATAATACATTCCCTTATGTTTTATTAGTTTAAGAACTTTATTTTGGGAGATTAAAGATGGTAAAGTAGAAACCAGCAGAAAAATGTAGCTTCTCTGGGATCTAGATTTGAGACTCCTGGAAAAAAATCTTGGTGAAGAAAAAACAAAGTACATATTTGGGAATCAGAAAGTGGCTGGTTGGAAAGCTAGAAAAGCTGATGAGATGAAACACAATGTAGAAAAATCATGGAGCAGAGAGGAAAGGAGCCCTGGCTCCCTGGAAGGGACCCCTCACTGCTGACACAGGTCAGCCCAAGGGGGTCAGTACCTGCTGGGGAGAACTACAGGTGGGCTGACAGTGCAACCTTACTCTACAGCCCACAGTGTCACAAGCTGCAACCACACTGTGTGGTGTTTACTCCTCAAGGGACTGCTTCCTCCACAGTGCAGCTAGAGCTAGAAAGCACTGTGCAGCACTGTGGTAGTTGAGAGCATCTCATCAGGAACTATTTGGGAAGGAGTTGAGTGTTCGAGGCTGAGCTACAGAACAAGCGCAGGACCACTTCACGCCATGGATTCTCGGGCCAGCTTGTGTAGCACCTGGGAAGTACACAGCATGGGAGACAGCTGCCGGGAGGGTGTGGGCTAGGCATAGACCCTTGAGAAGTTCGGTTCAGGCCGGGGAGGGCTCTGGCGACTCACTTCCAGTTGAGAAGCTGGGTCCATTGGGCGCGGCTTTTGGAGGTGCTGGGTTTGTCAGTGCTGGAGCTGAGTCCAGCAGGCTGCTGCTGAATTTCTGGAGAACTTGATATGGGGCCAGTACACTACTCACTGTCCCCAAGTTAATGAGGTGGCTAGATCTTAGGAAGGAGGTAAAACCTCTACTCAGCCACACCCAGAGTACAGCACTGAAAGGCAGGCACTAGCTAAGAGGTCTCTGTACTGCAACAGATTCTTTGCACTATAATCAACACCAAAACTTCAGCACTACAAAGCAAAAATATTTTAAAAAGGCAAAAAAAAAAAACAAAAAACAAGCCTCCCAAAACTTCCAACTTCCCCAAAGCTGATCCAGGGGACATTGACGAAAAAGAGATAGAAACCTGAAGAGCTGAATTATATGAAATTACAAGAGGAGAGGAAAAGATCACTAAGGCGCTCAGCTCACTGAAGTATGATATTGCTAAACGGATAATGGAGACTAAAAAATACACCCTTGGATAGTGAATGGATCACAGAAGAAATCAAAGAAGAAATTAGATTCTTCATAGAATCCAACAATAGTTCCAGTACAATTAGTGGAATCTCTGGCGCACAGTGAAAGCTGTTCCAAAAGAGAAATTTATAGCTATGAATGGCTGTATCGGAGAAACAGAATGAGTCCAAGTGAATAGCTTAATGATGTGCCTCAATGTCTTAGAAAACCAAGAATAACTCAAATGCAATGCTAGTACAAGGGAGGAAATTATAAAGATCAGAGTAGAATTTGCTGGAAATTTGGCTAAGCTAGATACAAAGACTTGGCAAGTTGAAGAGCTTATTCTCTGAAAAAGTAAACAAAATAGCCTCAGCCAATCTCAAAAGCAGAAAAGAAAAAGCCCACACAAATGCACTTAGAAACGAACAAGCTGAAATTATAATGAACATGGCCAAAATCCAGATTATTAGTAACTACTTTGGAGTAAATCTGCACTACAATTAACTGAATTCAGAAGAAATGAAGAGCTTTCTTCATAGATACGAATCGCCAAAACTTCACCCAGAGGATACAAAAGCTTTCATTTATCCCATAGGAAGAAGTGATATTGAGACAGTAATGAAAACTGACCAACTATGAAAGGCCAAGCTCCTGATAGGATGGATTCAGGAATTCTACAAGAACTTCAGAGAAGACCGACACCAATACTCCTCAAATTCTTTAGTGAAGTTGAAGGGGAAGGAGCACTTCTAAAGTCATAGTCCCGATTCCAAAGTGAGAAAAGGGCCCGACTGCAAAAGAACTCTACATTAAAGAATCATTCATGAATACAGGTGCAAAATCCTTAAGAAGACTGTCAAATGCAATCAAGGCATCATGCAAAGCATCACACATCGTGACCGAGTAGACTTCACACAGGAACACGAGCATGGCTCAACATATGCAACACATGCAAATCGAGAAATGTTATTTAGACATTTATTGTGCTATTAATGTCATACAAACTGAAGCAAGAACAAAGATTATAAGATTGTCTCAATAGCTTCAGAAAAGTCTTTGCCAAAATTTAACATCACTTCATGATAAAAGAAACAATCTCAAGAAAATAGGTATGAAAATATTTTACCTCAGGATGAGAAAAGCCACTTATGGCCAAACTACATCATATTAAATTTGGAAAAGCTCAAAGCTTTCCCTCTAAAATCAGGAGAAGGATGCCCACTGTCACCACTCCTGCCCTGTCTTGTATTGTAACCTGCTGAAGTCTCTGCCATGTCCTGGTAGCATCACAGTGTAGGGACCAAGACTTTGCCACATGGACCTTTAGGGGACATTTATCCAGACTATGACAGAGATGTGGGTCTCATAAGGTGAATTAAGAAGTTTTCATTTTTCTTCTTTGCCTTTGATAAAATTATGCAGAGTTGGCATTGCGTCTTCCTAAGATCTTCAGTAGATAATCAATGAAAACCATCTGGGCCTAGCAGTTTCTTTTTGTAAGAACTAAATGCATTAATTCAATCCTTTTGGTGGGTGTAGAGATATCCACACATGTTTATCCTTGAGTGTGTTTTGGTAGGTTGCACTTTTAGAGAAGCTATCCATTTCCCTTAATTAATCAGAGCTGCAGGGCCAGAGACATGTGTAGCGTCCCCTTATCGTCCCCTGGGGCCAGTAGTTAGAACTTTCCCTCTCACTTCTGATGTTGGTGATTTGTCTTCTGCCTTATCTTCTTTAGACCACCTAGACATTTATTGATATTTTCAAAGGACCAGCTCTCGTTTTCATTGATTTTATCCTTTACTATTTTTAATTACACTGGTTTCTTCTGTAGTTTCAAAGTGTTTTATCTTATTTGTTCTAGATTTAATTTGCTCTTTTTCTCTAATTTCCTAAAATGGACGTGTAGGTTATGGTGGTTACTATAATTCATGCCACATCAGGCTTTGCAGTGAGAGTTGAATGTGTTTGTTCTGAATCACCCCGAGAGCTGCCTGCACTGGTGGTGAGGCGGGAAGGTGGAGGGAGCACAGTCGTCCATAGTCCTGGCCGCGTGCGACACAGCAGTCTTGGGAAGCAGCCCAGTGAGCTGTGCTGGTGGCTGCTGCTGAAGAGAACACAGTGCAGTTCTAGACAGCGGGATTGAGGTCTACTATGATCTGAATGCGATTCTTGGGTTCTGAGGCTTGTGTAGGAGCTGAGTCCTCCTGGTGAGGGGCAGGGAGGGTGGAAGCCTCATTTGAGCCTTTCCTGAAGTTGTTGTAGACCTACCAGGCTACACGTTCATGACTGAACCTGATGCATTCTAAGATGACAAGCAGAGGAGACAGAAGAAGGGGAAAGGAGAAAGGAGGAAAAGGAGGAGTGGGAAGGACACTGGTATGCTGGCTCTCTGACCTCACCGTATGGGACACAGGTGCGCTGGCTCTCTGACCTTCTCACAGCTCCTGTGTACTCCTGATGATCTGACAACCCTAGGATGGGCCAAGGGTCCAACACTCACCCAGCAAATCCAGCATGTGAATCCTAAGCCCACACTGAGAAAAAGCTGGAAAACGCCTGGCCATCCGGACACCAGAAGAGGCCCTGCCCTCAGTGCCATGGTGTCCACTCTGGGCATTGGTCACGTTTCTCCACCAGGGCCAGAGTACGAGAGCAGATGGAAGTTTTCCATACTTACCCGGATCTGGACTACAGCAGTCCCAAAGCTCAGGTGAGGCCAGCAGCGCTGGATCTCCTGCTCGAGGCGGGCTTTGGTGAGTGTTGAGTCTCATGATCCTGCTGGCCCTGCCATGTGGTGAGGTCCTCCCTTCTCCTGGCTGTAGGAAGTAGCGAATTTCAAAACACATCACACACATGTCTACTGTACAGCTAATGTCTCCACAGGCTCCATGTCTGAAGTGCAATTGTTTGCTTATTGATTCATTGCATATTAAGAACTGATTTCCACACACCAGACACTGTTCTGTGCTCTGCCCTCCTAAACGGCAAAATTTGAAACAGTGAAAAACTTCCATTGTTATGTAGAAGATATAATGTTGTATTGTCATATAGGAGGGGCAACGTGATTTGGTCTGATGATGAGTGCTAAGACAACAAAAGCAGAGAAGGACAATGAGGACAGACAGATGGATGCGCATGTGTGCGTCTTAGGCACTGCGCTTACTCAGAAGGGTAATTTGAGGAACTGATATTCAGTCAAAATCTTGAATTAAATGAAGGAAAGAGCATGTCAAAAATTTGAGACATAAAACATTCCAAGCAACGAGGATAGCAAGTGCAGAAGGTCTAGGTGAGTTAAATTCTACTCCCTTCAGAAACTGGCTGGTGAGCTTAAGGGCAGAAGGTAAGCACCAATCGGCAAGAAGGGGGCGGCGGAGGCCAGGACAGGGCACTGTTCAGACCATGCGGAGCTTAGATTTGTGGCAGTGTTTTGAGTAGGAAAGTGAATGATGTGATTTGTATTTTAAAGCATTAGTCTGGAAACTATACAGGAAATCACTATTAACAAATTCTCTCACCCTAGCCATTCAAGGTCAGTGAGGACTGAGGACCTAAGAGAACCTGTACTCTAACATGCTGTCATTCAGTGATGTCTCAAATTTTCTGATCAAGGAGATTATGCCAAGGTGATAGTGTTGCTCTTCATGGTTCTGCTAGCTCTGCTATGCAGTGATGTCCTCTACTACAGTCGCAGTGGAAAGTGATTGATGATGCAGAGTGTGCTTAAGGAGAGTCACACGGAGAGAAAACCTTCTCTCAGGATTTTACAGAGAGAAAATTGGTCAAGTAATGGCTGTGACTCATTCACATGGTGACACTGACAAAAGATCTACAATCTGAGGTACAGGGTCTCAGGAAAAATCCTGAGGGGATTTCACTGACCTTATCA
>NDGM011165424.1:0-15894 GCA_002564305.1 Octomys mimax | reverse complement strand
CTCGCCCTGTCCGCTCCCGCGGGGCGCCTCTCCCCTGCACACCCCTTCGGTGGTCGTGTTCCTGCCCAGGGTGTAATGGCCTGAAGCCAAAAGCCTCGAGCTAACGCGAAGCCTCGTCCTTTGTGGTGCTCTCTCTGGTGTGTGACCACAGCAGACGAAAGCTGATTAACCTAACGATGGAAGTTCCAAACTAATAGACGCTTATGACTCTGAGAGAAGCAGTAGTCCGTGCAGAGCCTTCCGTCAGACGATTCGATGTCTGCAAGCGCACAGAGACGCAGAAGCCATGAAGCAGTCGCATGGCCGCGGCTCGACTGACAAAACAACACAGCGTGCTTCCTAGAAAGTGAGTGGTAATCCCGGACACGGTTCCACTAAGTGACCATGAAAACACCGGAGGCTGGAGTCATCCCGAGGGCCTCCTTAGAAATGGACACCTCCGTGACAAAAGTCGCACCGCTTTCCATCCACGCAGCGGTAGAGGCGAGGGCCGGCCGTCCGACAGGACTCGCGAGTCTTGGGCCATGTCCCGGAATCCCCACACAGCTCTGAAGCCCTGCGCGGTCTCTTCTCACGGGCATCTCTGTGGCCCGAATCTTTAGAGTCCCGTGGTAACCAAGACCGACACTGCCCAGCTCCACCAGAAGTGCTGTGAAACAAATGAATAGCTATAAACAGAAAAATAAGACTTTGTTGGTATTTATTTTAAAGCTAAAGAAAAAGAATGTGCTGTCTTCCATATTTTCCAATTGATTTTCAGACTTCCTTTGCCTAAAGCACTCAGTTTTGTTCTTCCTTCCAAATCTACAACCCTGAAAAGAATTTGTAGGAAGAGACAGGAGTCATATATGGTTGCACATGATGGAGTGGCAACTGCACCTTTTTAAAGACTGTTGAGCTAGAAAGATCAGAGATAAGGGCGGCGCTACTCAGATGTGGTGTTTAGACCCACGAAGCTAAGGCCTGCCATGCTCAGCATCACGGAGTGTCCTCAGCTGCTCATGCCTCTTGGGCCCACGTACTTCCGAAAGTCCACTCCCCAAATATCCAGTGGGAAGTGGCAAGTAAGCATTAGGAGGCTTGGTGGAGGGGAGGGCGTTAAGAGAAATGTAGCAGATAAGTACCAAAGCTGAGTATTAAACTCCTTTAAAGCTCAATTTCACAAAATCCTTCTGGTATTCAAGCTGTTTGGCTATGTTAGCAGCAGGGTGCAGGCTTAACTTCGTTAAACAAAACAAAGACACCACAAATGGAATTCATGTGCCTCCTTCTGAACTGAGAGCAGGGTGGGAGGGCCAGCCCTGGTGGGTCCTCACACATGCGGCTTCCACATTGAGACTTCTAGAGGTGACCAGAGTCAGAGCTGGTCAGGTGGCACACTCCAGGGCTCTGAGGCCATCCTCAGGCCATGAGCTGAAAGCTGCCAGAAGCGGCTGGGAGAAAGGAGCAGGAGGAGGGGATGCTGTCTGCAGGGGCTGCCCCGGGATTCTCACATGGCTACGGGAGAGGCTCAGTGTGCAGTGACCACCACACACTCAGGACAGGTGCGGGCAGATAAGGACACTTCGCAAGGGTCACACACTGCTCCCAGCAGGGTTCACCAGGGTTTTATCACATTTCTTTTACTATATTTTAGGGAAGGGTCTGCAGGATGCTCAGGGTCTCAATACTAGATCAGGCTCATAGTTATCCGCCTGTTTACAGCCTCCCAAGAGCTGGGATTACAGGCGCGCACCCCCACGCCCAGTCTCACGTGCTATCTCAGCATGCCCCGGGGGTGGAGCCAGCATGGCAGGCCTGGGGATCGAACTCCCAGCCCCTGGGTGCTTTATTCCGCTGAGCTATTTGGCCAGTGCTTTATCACATTTATTTCATGTAAAATAGCAATAGTTCCTGTAAGCAATAGCTTATCTGTGTACACTGGTGAATTGTGCAAACACACTGGCTTGAAGTTAGGCAACTTTGCCATCTAGAACTGAACTCAAGTCCTCGTAGGCATAGATGTTTACGACTTCATGAGCTACCGTATGGGTTCCCTTAATGGTCTGATAAGCATTTTAAGTCACAACGAATGGAGATGGGTATCATCCTCCATGCAGCCATGCTGCAGTTTCCTTTATGAGGCCCCTACAGTCTTCTAGGCCCACATCTGCACGCTGCCCATGATGTCTTTGTCTCCTTCACTTCTACCCATAATCTGTTGTCAGCAGTTCAAGCAGTGCGAAAACCTACCTCCCTAGGTGTACTCAGAGCCCCGCCCCCTTCCAGCTGCCTTTCCACTTAGGCCTTGAGTATCTCGCTTTGATTAGTGAGAAGTGTCCTAATCAATGTTTCTGCTTCAAAAATTCCCAACCTAATTCTGTTTTCTAAGCTGCCAACAT
The DNA here is from genome assembly GCA_002564305.1 of Octomys mimax. Taxonomy (NCBI): domain Eukaryota; kingdom Metazoa; phylum Chordata; class Mammalia; order Rodentia; family Octodontidae; genus Octomys; species Octomys mimax. The sequence continues at coordinate 13,513 of NDGM011165424.1, read as the reverse complement.
GGTGACATTTCCAACATTCAAGATCCAGCATTTCCATGTTGCCATCTTGCCAAGAATTTGTGAAGGGATTTCTATGACTTTGGCAATAACAACCAGACTAGTAATTCTAGTAATCTAGCTCTTCTTATGTTTGGACATCATTGAATTTGCTTCTCTCCTTTCTGTAAGTAGCTCCTTCCATTCTTAGAGATTTTGTTTCAAGACATTGTACCTGGGCATACTGTATTTTAATCTGTAGTGTTACGCAACTGCTCTTCCCTTCCTGAGCGCCCCTTTCTCTCCTTTCTGTACATCATGTCTTTACAAAGAACTGACTTTCCAAAGAGCCTTCTGTGTTGCCCAGTGTTCTGTTGTCCTTTCTCTGCAGCTGAGCTAAGAGCAGAAGAGACTGATGCTCAGCCTGGCACTGGAAGGGATAGAAGTCCCTAGAGGTGTGTTTGCAACCCACCAGACAGGACACCATGCATGGAAAAGTTGCACACAGTTCTGTGTAAAAACACAGCATGAGGAGCATGGCCCCAGCTGGTCAGGGACAGACAAAGAGAACTTGCAGAAAACTCTTCAGCAAAGCGGAAAGGTGGTATTGCAGTGTGGTGACTGAAGTGAAGTGGCATTTACCCAGTTACAGTGGCTTCTCTCCACTCAGAAACTTTCTCTCTACCAGGATTATTGAAGCAGAACTGTGGGTCTGCCTCAGGACAGCTACAAGTATCTGATTCTGGTTCAGTATAAATTAGGAATAGACATTTAACACAGCCTATCCCTGTCTCCCCGTCTGTCTGTCTCTGTCTCTGTCTCTCTCTTCACCCCAGCCCTCATTTTGGTTCCTTATTTGTGAAGAACTCACAACAAACCAAATTATTTTAGTGTGTATTCAAACAAAGAATAGCCAAAAGCAACCATTATCTCAAAAACTGGTCTTGTGATATAAACAGTGGAGGCAGTTGTCAAAAAGCTGTTTATAAGGTCACTTAGCAGAAGGGTTTCCCACCCAGGTTGGAGCACAACCAATGCAATTTTTATACAGCATGAAAATATTATATTCATCTCTCCAAATAAGATCATAATTGGCAAGCAGTGTGAGTGACCATTAAATATCTCCTCTAAATAGCTTATTTTTCTGAAAATTTTATACTGAAAATTGTATATGCAATAGAAAGTTGGTCCAGCCAGATAGCTCAGCAGATTAAAGCACTTGTAAGCAGGTGCAGGGGCCGGGAGTTCAATTCCTGGGCCTGCCATGCTGGGCCCACCCCCTGGGGCATACTGAGATGGCAATTGAAACTGGGCATGGTGGTGCGCACCTATAATCCCAGCTCTTGGGAGGCTGTAAACAGGCGAATCACTATGAGTCTGATTTAATAGTGAGACCCTGAACACCTTGTAGACCCTTCCCTAAATTCCAATGCTCTGTGATGTTGCCGCTCACAGACAGTTTCCTGACAGTGGCTTCTCTGGTGCTGATGCCGTGCTGCAGCCTTGTGGACTCCTGGTGGGTAGACTCTTGGTGACAACTGTGTTCACCATGTAACACTATGATGTTATGGGCTCCCCAAGAGAACTGTTTATACAGTAGCAAACTGTTAATGGATTGTTTATGTCCAAGTGATGTACTTCCAATATTTCTGATAAGGACATCGCTGAAGGCAATGATGTAGTAATTCCCATGTTGTAAAATAATGATCACAAATGTTGACAGTAGAGTTACAATCTCTGTTAATGTGAAAATGGTGTTTCAAATATTAATCATTTTTCCTGGAGGGTTATTAACACTTCTATTAGTACTTTCTTCCTGTTTATTTTTGTTGGTAAAATGTACCATCTATTATTGTTTTCAAAATTGTGGATTTTGTTTTGTTTTTCCAGTTATCATCACATCAACATTTTCTTGCCTTTAAGTGATATTTATAAGCTAGGCATAGCAACATAACCTGTAATTCCTACACTCTGGGAGGCTGAGACAGGAGAACTGCAACTTTAACCCCAGCCTAGCAAATTTAATGACTCAGCAAGATGCTGTCTCAAAAAAGGCTGTGATTTTCACTCAGCGCGAAGGTCCTGGGTTCCATTCCCAGCACCTCAGTATTGAAAAAGAATAAGTTCTCTGTGTTGCTCGTTGCGAGAAGCAGAGGCGCTCCCGCACGGGCCGATGCTGCTCCTGTGCCAGCCCTGCCGGTCTTCATCTTGGCCAGCATGAATTCTCTACTGGGTGGTGCTCTTCTTCTCAGCCGCTAGATGGGGATTAAAATTCCGCCCACCTTGCAGGGCGGCAAAGGGAATTAAACGACTGAATCTGTAAAGTGCATTATCTTTATTCCTACAATTTAGGTGGTCTTTATTCTTAAATATTCAGGTAACTTCAAGGATAGAAATATTAACTATTTTGACTGTTTTGCTCAAGTGGTAAAGGCTGTCTTTCTACGAGTGCCGTGCACCTCCACGTGAACACCGAAATGCCTGCTGTTAGCTGTCTTCTTACGTTTCCTTATGAGCACATTAATAGTAACAGGGTACTTCCATATAGCAATATGGCACTAAGTCTTGTGTATAGAATGTATTTTTCAAAATATGCATATTACATATGTAGCTATACATCACGAGCACTTTCACGTATTCAGCTTTGACTCCATGTAACTTTTTATGTACAACTACTTTAATTTTATAGTTAGAGTGAACTTTTAAAAAACTCAGTACTCAAATGTATTTAAATGATGATAGCATTTGCAAACTAGATTTTTTTTCACTGTCTTATAAACTGACAATCATAAGAGGACAGTATGAAACGAATAATTCTGAGGAATCTGTGACCACATGGTACAGAAGAGTTCTGCCTTTGGGCGCTTCCTCAGTCCGCTGCTGAGAGCGGCCTGCTCTCCGGCCCCGTGTGCCTCTAGACCCGCACAACCACTGTGCAGGTGCTGCACGGGGTCACTGTGTGCCTCTCATGTGGCCTACTGTGATATTCAACTTAAAATACGTGTCAGCTTTATTTTAAAGATGCTCACTATTCCTTTACTCAAATAACAGCATAGAATTTGGATCCATCCATTTCTCCAGAAAATAACTTTAATAATGTTGTACAGACATGACATATAAGCAGTGTATTATTTTATTATATAGGGTAGACTTAATATATAAGTTGTTGCATGAATTGCATAAAAACTAAAGCAAGCAAACATTTAGTTATAAAATTATATATCAGAGGCATAATTTGTACATTTTGGAATTTAATTTTTTATTTTTGAAAGAGAATACAGAATAGTAATATGAGAGAAAAACTTACAAATGATACAAAACTTCACCAAACAAAATAATATGAATTCAACAGTGTTTGTTGTATTGCATATTATTATCTTCAGATTAGTTGTTCAATTACCAAATATATACATGGAAAATTGGAAGAAAAAAAATTAAGGTTAGAAGAAATTAAGAAAGGAGAAATAGGGAAAAAATGAAAAAAAGAAGAAAAACAAACAAACAAAATTATGCATTAAGTGCTCCTTTCCACAGACAGCAGAATTTTAAAACTTTAGTGTTTCAGAGAAAGCCCTCAGAACAGTTTTATTTTTTCATGCATAATGTTCCTGTGCACATACACTTTCAGTGTTGTGTGCACACATTTACATACTAAGTGTGTTTTCTCTGTAGGTCTACTTGACTAACTTTTCAATTCATTTTGAGTGGAAACGTATTTTCTAATCTATGTCAGAACTTCTTTAATTATAAAATTATTTTGTTAGTAATAAAAATATTAATTGCTGGCAATATGTACTTGATTGTTTTGGTATCCACTCAGGAACATGAACTATTTAAGAAGTGAAATTTTTTCTCTGACTTTTAATCTATCCCCTCATTTATTTGCTTCTTTCTTAATTTTCCTAAATATTTAGAGAAATTTCCTCAAATTTTTTGTTGGCATCATTGACTTGATTTTTACTAAATCTGCTCTTATTACCTTGAATATAGTTTTTAATTTGGGGAATACAATTTTCCTTTCTATGGTTCTTTATGAATACTATTTCCTTGACCTTCACAAAGTTTTACTGACATTTCAACTTTCATTCTTTCTCAAGATTTTTTCCTGATTAGATCCTTTAACTTCTCCATGGATTTTACACTATTTTTAATTTTATGGAATGTTATGGCCTTTTTAGGATTGCCCCCAAATGCATCTTGGCTCCTCTCTGCTCTAGTTTCCTCCTTGGTAAGCACGTCTGATGCATGGTGGGCCGTGGTTTGCCCGCTCGGTTCTTTCTTTCCTCTTCCTCGCGAAGACGCCTGTGCAGCCGTCGGCCTCGGAGCGAGCGGGCCCTGGCCGACTCTGTCTTCAGGCTGGTCTCTTGGTGCTCACAGCTGTAAGCCCGCTTCGCACCTTGCCTGGCTCTGTGCTAGCTCTTCTGAAGCCACGTCATAGCCAGGGACGCAGGAGCACGTACTGTCTCGCCCCTCGCGTTCCTAGCTGTTATTTTAGGGCCTGCTGGTGGGACTCAGGACCTGCTGTTGGGCACACAGGGGCCCTTGAACGGCTGCCCTGCCAGCCAAGCGCTGTCCTTTTCACACACGTTTCATAAAAGAACATGAAAATGGACGTGCAGTGAAGGAAAACGAAGGCACGTCTCCGAATGTCTGAAACCCGCTGTGGCCTGCGAGTGGCCTGTGCACACCTGCCTTAGGTGTCTTCCAGGAGAGAGTGGGGGTGGAACCAGTCTCCTAACTTAAAAGCTCTAAACTGTCCACTGGGGACTGTTTCGCGCAAGCTCAATAAAATTCATAATTGAGAGCAAAATCCCTCTGTACCCTGCTGGTGCACAGTCGATCAGGCCAAGCTTCAGTTGAGAGGAGGCCGTCTTCTCAAGTGTCCTAGTGCAAAGGGGAAAGTCCGTGAGCAAGCGTGCTTCTGAAACATCTGACTTTGGATTAATGCAGACACACAAACACGTAAACACAGTTACCTTATTTCTTTACAAATTTTAGCAGGAAACAATATACTCCAATGCACATTGTGGAGATATATATATATATATATATATATATATATATATATATTTGTCTCAGAAATGTACTTTCTGGCTGACCCCACGAGTGACTTGGTCTTGCAGATCTCTTTGCTCATAAATTTACATATTCTCCAGGAAGCAATGTAGTTGGTCCTCTGTAAATGTAAAGGTGACACTATAAAAGGCCACTTACCTCACTGCCTGCATTTTTTCATTCTTCCTTTTTAAGGCCTGGAAGCCTCACTGGCATTCTAGTGGCCTGAAAGGACTAACGCACATCCATGCTTCCTTTGCAGTGACTCTTAGCGTATTTAGTCTTAAAAGCTAATCAATCGTGCCTTATGAGATGTGCCACTTAAAAAGTAGTTTGACTAAGAACATAATTCAATATATTTAAGGGAGTAAAAGCTGTGAGAATGATTAAAATGGAAATTGTCTAGCAGAAGGAAGGTGGTAGCTGAGTGCCGCAGGTTAGCTCTGCGCGTGGTAGATGCCCTGGGACCCCACTGCGCATGCCGCAGGTTAGCTCTGCGCGTGGTAGATGCCCAGGGACCCCACTGCGCATGCTGCAGGTTAGCTCTGCGTGTGGTAGATGCCCTGGGACCCCCTGCCCGCATGCTGCAGGTTAGCTCTGCGTGTGGTAGATGCCCTGGGACCCCACTGCGCATGCCGCAGGTTAGCTCTGCGTGTGGTAGATGCCCTGGGACCCCACTGCGCATGCTGCAGGTTAGCTCTGCACGTGGTAGATGCCCTGGGACCCCCCGCCCGCATGCATCACCGCCATTTACGTGCATCAGAGTATCTGAGGTGGCTGACGCACACGGGCAGGGAGACCAGCTCGAACAGAGGTGAACCTAAAGGAGACTGAGGACATGTGTGCTGAACATCCAGCAGGATCCATCTAGCGAGTAGGAGATAAATCACTTAAAATTCGGAAGTTTTATAACCAGTAAAGTCTGAGAATCAACATTCAAAAAAGACCTAAATGACCTTCATTTAGAATCAAATTCATGTTGTGAATTAATTATAATTTAAAGATAAATGTTATTCACCATTAAAACCCATAAATATTAAGAGATTTTTACGAAGCTAGAAAGAATTTTCTAAAATAAAAGGTTTGCATTTCATTGAATTCTCCAGCTGTGTTTTCACTTTTTTGAGAGTAAGAAAATAAAGTAACCCTAACATTTCTGGAAAGTAATCCCATTTATGCAGATAATTCTTAAGGCAGGGGAACAGAAGTTCATCGCCATTAAAAAGACAAACGAAATAAAAGTGCATTTTAAAAGTTTTTCATTTCTTTTGTATCCATATTATGCAAAAGACGATATTATCTCTGTGTCTAATTATAATTTAATTCACCAGATATCCTTTGTGTGTTTTTACAAATTGAATTACTTTGACCCTAGTTCATCACTGCAGTGATTCCTGGTTCCGCTCTTCAGACTAAATTGCTGCAGGCTAATTTAAAGTTATTCAATATCTCTTCGATAATCTTTACCAAAGGGAGAGGATGCAGGATTTCTATTAAGTAGCTTTATTTCTAAGAAAACCTTGCTTGCACATGATAGTGCTTTTCATTTATTTTCTCCCTATTTTTCTGACACAATAATATTGTGTTGTACACGAGATCAAAGTTCTTTTAACATGTGAGCCCTAGAAATCTTGCATTACAAGAAGACTACTTAGAGTTTGGCTTAGGCAGAGAAGGAAAACCTGTTTTGTGGGGTTTCTGCCTCAGTATGAGCCATTGAGCTCAGCTTTTTTCATTTTTTAAACCACTTTAATAAGAAATGAATAATATGCATAAAGCTATATAAATTTAATGTATGCAACTTGATGGCTCTCAAGCTATCTATTTGTCTGTGAATCTATATCTGTGTGTCTAGGTATCCAGGTACATATATATGTATGTGTCTGTCTATCTATCTATCTATCTATCTATGAACACATCAATTTCATGAAGATATCAGTCACATCCAAAAGCTTCTTCTTGGGTTCCTTATATATTAACTTTGTTTATTAAGACATGTTCATGAAAAACACAACAGAAATTCTATGCTCTTAACAAATTTTATATGTAAAACAAAGCATTGTTGACTGTAGGCATCATGCTTTACAGTAGATTGGTCACAGTTATTCATGTTGCATGGTTCAAATTTGCATCCTTTAGCCAAAACCTTCTCATTTCTTCTTTTCTGTAACAGCTGGTAATACCATGGGGCTCTGTTTCTATGAGTTTCACCATTTTCATTTCCCTTTATAGGCATCATGTAATAAGTGACCTTCTGTTCATTCAGCGTAATGTCCTCCTGAGTTATCTCTATTGTTGAAGATGTATTAGGGCAATTGAGTAGATTGCCCCAGAGACTTATAAAAATACCTGGAGATGGCCTGGGGGAAGCAAGATCTATTAGAATGCTAACAAAAGAGGATATGGTTCATTGAGGCTTACTAGCAGAAAAACAGTACAGTTGCAGCAGAATAAACAGTTGCCAGCTGGCCCTGGGCATGTCCTTTAGAGATCTGGGTGTTCAGAAGGTCCCAGGGGAGAATCATGGACAAACTCACAGGGTCCTGTGGCAGTGTACAGGACAGGAAATTTGCCAGAGAGTGCTAGAAGGGCGCCTGGTGGCCAGCTGGACTCTGACCCTCCTGGTGCTCTGCTCCCATGTCGCTGCCTCAGAATGTCCCAGGTAAACCTGCACAGCAGCGACCTCGTTTGCTTGTATCATTGCCTGCTGACAGCATGGGGAAGGGAGCTGGTTCCCACCAGAACAGATCTGCGCAGGGCCCAGTTTCCTTTGGATCATGCTTATGCAGTCTGGTCCCTGTCCTGTCCCTTGGAAAGAGCCCAGAACATTTCAGGACACAGTCCTCAGTGCCCTGTCTTTCTTTGGGACAGTGCAATAAGAAAAACAGCTGTGTCCTGTGTCCTTAAAAGCAATGTCCTTAAATGCAACATCATTGTTTAAAACAATGGGCAATATGAAGGTTTATTTACTTATTTATTTTTATTGTGCCAGAGATTGAACTCAGGACCTTGTGCTTGCCAGTGAAGTGCTTATTCTACTGAGCCATCTCCCCGGCCCAATATGAAGGTTTAATAAACAGATTTTTCTTTTAATTGTTTCTAGCAAAACTAGAAATGACTTCATAGTAATATGTTGGTTTATATTAAGAGGTCAAGACCAAAGCCTACATTTTCACAGCAAAATTATGTCCAGCTGATCACCAGAAACACTGTCTCCCCTTCACGCAGTCCTGGTGCCCAAGGACTCGTGGCTCTGAGGGGTCAGTTGTGCCCCTGCTCATAAGGACCAGGATGGAGGGACAGTAAGCAAGCACGTTTATGGGTGTGACATAAACGTGACAGTATAAACAAGCTGGGTGCTTGCTGACCGGGCCCTGTCCACTAAACCTCACCTGGTGACGCAGCCGGCTACCACTGGGAACTCTGCCTTAGCTTCAGCATCCACTGCAAGGAAGCCACTCACGTTTCACGTGAGGACAGAGGAGTGCCTTTCGTGTCTATCTGCACAGCTCTGCCTCCTTGGGCTGTGGTGTCAGCAGTCTGTGTAGGAAACTAAATCTGTTAAAAACGCACACTGTTTTTTTTGTTGTGTTTTTGTTTTTTGAGAAAGGGTTTTGCTGTGTAGCATAGGCCAGCCTCCAACTATGTAGCTCACAATGGCCTTGAACTCAGAATGACCCTCCTGCTTCAGCCTCCCGAGTGCTGAGATCATAGGCTGGTGCCTCGATGCCTGGGTATAAATTCTCTATGATGAATGTGACCATTACGTATATCTAAAACATATCAATAAGCTAAAGTTTAAAAAAGGAAAAAAATAAGAAAGCGTAGCTTGCAGACAATGACATTTGCCAGTTTCCATGAATAAGGAAACAACTTAATTCCTTCATTTAAATTATGGACATTTGGGTCATATAACTACATTCATGTCTTAACCAAGGATCAAAAGGTCTACCAAAAGCAGTTTTTCAAAATAAAAGGGAAATATGCTCCCAAATATAAACTAAAATCCCAGGTGAAAAGAAATATTTTCCTATGTAGCCCTGTGGCTTTTCCCTATTCTGTGAAATTTTGAAGCCACTTGGAAATCTATACAGAATTTACTACAAATATTTTTTAAAATCTAACTGCTTGTCTGTACCCACAATGCACTCACCTGAATAAAATCTGAGTGGTCTTTTTTCTAAGCTACAGCCATCATTCATTCAGCCACATATTAAAATGTGACTCCTCAGTTGCCTTATGACGTTGTGCTTGGCACTGAAGACACGAGTGACACGTACGTGAAGTTGAACAGGCTGCACTCTGTGGCGGAGAGGAAAGGCAAATCACAGCCCACAGCATCACGTAGACATGGTGCGAAGAAGCGAGAGAATGATTCAGAGTACTAGATGCGCCTTTACCTGGGGCTTTGGGGAAGGCATGTTGGATTTGAGGTGAACAGGAGGTATAAATGCGCTGAAGACGATGCCCCGCACACCTGTAGCCCTCAGTGGTCGCCTGAGCACTTCATCTGGGCAGAAGGGAGACACACAGAGAGTGCTCCTATTGAGGAGCCAGCACCAGAGCAGCGCTCCAAGGAGGGGTGCTGGGCAGCTCCGCAGGAGGTGGCCAGCAGAGGGCTGCGTAGAATGACGGCAGACCTTTTGCATTTGGTGTTGTCATAAGAGACAATTGTTTAGCTTTAACAGAATTTTTCTCACTGCTCTGTATAGTCTGTGCAAAGGAGGAAAGCAAGAGCAGCAGTGAGATAGAGAAGTGGTGCTGCCTCATCTAAGCTAGAGATTGGCCATATATATTTCCTATACTTCAAATGTAGGACATGCCTTTTAAATGTAGAATGGTTTAAAAAAGATGTTTTTAGAACCTTGCATGGAACACCTAGGTGAATGTCATTACTGTTACCTACACAGAGGAAGTTTGTGGGCGGCGGAGTTTTTCTACATGCTATTTTGGAAATATTATTTAGGGCTTATGGATTCCCAAGTAGAGATGTCAACGTGGCATTGGACAGGGGAGGTGGGCGGGAAGAAGAGACCCTGTCATCAGACTGTGCAGTGTGATTAGGGCCTCCGTGTGGCCTTGACACCAGGGGACAGGAGTCATGGCGCTACGACACTCAGGTCAGTGTTTGGAGCGGAGAGTCCCAATTCCCTCCACCCACTGCTCCAAGGTCAAAAAGGTGACGGGCACCCTGGAGACAGGCTGAGAACAAGGGGGCCTGTACAGTCAAGGGGGCACAGTACAGGCACATGTGCCTGGAGAAGCCACATACACACTGTGCATTTGTGTGCCTGCTGACATTTTGGTTATGTGACCAAAAGAACATGTATGATTGTGTTCTCTTAAGATTCCCATGTGTGATTGTATTCTCATAGATTATCATAAGTCAATATGGAGCTGAAAACTCCCATTCCTGAGCTTTTCACACACCCTTTTGGTGTTCAGACATGATCTGTGCATCTTACAGCCAGGGGCCGCCCTGTTAGCCTCGGCCATCCAGGGAGCAGCACTTGGCGTTTCCCGGAGCAGGGTGCTCAGCTGCCGGCCGCGAAGTGTAGTTGTGCCGTCTGGGCGTCGTGAGTTTGCCGTGTGCATTGTCTCAGTGAAAATGACAGCAGGAGTCGTGCAGCATGGCCCATCGCCCAGCAACTTGTGACTGCGTTTCAAGTAGGGGAAGAGCAGACGCTATCAAATGCTTGATTATTACAAAAACTTGCTTCCATCGACATCGTGAAATTGGCCTTTTTGGTACCTGAAATAAGAGACACACCGTGAGCAGCACAAAGCTAACTCCCCTTTCGCTCTTGGACTTTCCTTTCCAAGCCAAGAGAAGTGCCCTGCGGCCAGTGCCTCCCAGGAAGACTGTGCTTGGAGCATTCTTTCATTCTTCTGCCTTCCTCGTTTCCTGTGTTTCACTGGAAGAATTCTGACTATACAAAATACAATTTTAACCATTTTAAATAATTTAAAGTTATAAGTTGTTCAGTAACCTACTTAGTTTGTTTTTGTGAAAAAGTGTGTTCTTTTAAAATTTGTAAAATCTTTATAATTTACTGAAATATGGATTCGTTTCTGAGCAGAAACGACTTTTATATAAGGAAACTTTTTAATTAGAGCTGATATTTTCTGTATCTTGTTTCTGAGAAAGATGGGTTAAAACGTGAGGTGACACTAGGACAGCCACCAAGCGCAGCGGATGGGGTTCAGACTGAAAGCGGAAGCAGGGGCTGCCGGCCGCCGGGACCCTGTGCGCACACAGCCGCTGGATAGCGGACCTGCTGCGGGGCCAGCGGGCTGAATCCCACTTTCCTTCTCTCATTCCTCACACTATATGCAGCATATTGTTCTAAAATGTTTTATCCCTGGACAGTAAGTCGGAAATGGATGTAAAATTAGGCAAGTTCACGTTCAAACGAACAATCCAATAGGATTTAGAAAGCCATTTCCTTAGGTGCAGCCTGGCCCGGGGAGCTCGGCGTGAAAGCTCCAGGTTTTGACCTGCGTTCCCGTGCGGCAGCCAGGGAGTCGGGCAGTGACCCAGCGCGCCGCACTCTGAGGAGGCCCACGCCAGAGCCGGCCCTGTGGGGGGCTCTACGGAAAGCACTTGCTCCAAGCAGCAGCTAGAGGACAGGAAGCAACCCCGAAGGGGCACCGCATTACCAACAAATAGGCAACGCTCCACCTCACCAGGAAAGGGAGAAATTAAAATTAAAGTGTTATGTTAAATAGTCTAGATTTTAATAGTGGCAGTGCAGTTTTCAGAGGACTAGGATGAGGATATTCACCAATATACAGGATATATTTCTAAAGAGCAGTCGTAGCTCAACTGTTAAGTGATTAAAATATAAAACCTCTAGTAGGGCCTAGGGAGATAGCTCAGTAGAATAAGCGCCTGCCTGGCAAGCGCAGGGTCCTGAGTTCAGTCCCCGGTACCAAAAAAAAAAAAAAAAAAAAGAACCTCTAGTAAACAATTCAAAGTCTAAGTGAGGAGCTGTAAAACAAAGCCCATTAATAGTACAGTAATTAAATAAGACATATTGATATGCTATTTACATGAAAATATGCCTATTTTATGATGTTATAAGGAAAAAGCATCCACATTATGAAACATGAATTTGAAATCTTGTGATTACCGGACAAATCCGCAACCACGTGGAGTGCCCTGTAGGGGAGAGGGGTGATTTGGAATGTGCAGCCAACTTGTTCGTCGTTTTGTGAGAGTCCACTTTTCACCGCTTAGGTAAGGCAAGCATCATCCTTACACTCTGAACTCACTGCAGCGTCTCTATACTGGGGACCCTGCGCTGGGGACCCCACACTGGGGACCCCGCGCTGGAGACCCCGCCCCCGCGCTGGAGACCCTGCACTGGGGACCCTGCTCTGGGGACCCTGCGCTGGGGACCCTGCTCTGGGGACGGCCCTCAGGAGAACTCTAAGGGGAGTGTCCGCTCTTCAAAGCCCAGCCACGCGTCTGGCTGTGTCACTGCCGCCCAGCCGAGCTCAGACCACACAGAGGTGGGCCTGCTGCTGGAGGAGAGCGCTGGCCGCCGTCAGCGTCCGCGGCCCGCGTGGAGGACGCCGCTCCGTACTCGCTGCCCTCACCCTCGGCCAGGCCCTGCCTCCCAGAGCCTGCGGATGTTTCCGTAAGGGCTGCGCAGCGGCGGGTAAGCGCGGTCTTCTGTCGTGGGCTCCTTTGTGGGGCATTATTCGTCGTGCCACTGCATGTGGCATCGTGTCTGATTTAAATGTGCGTGTCCGGAGTGTTAAATGGTTGCGTGGGCACCTATGGGGCTTGCACCTATGAGGCTGCTTTAATTTTGGCTTCCGCATTCTGCAGCTTGGGTTGACTTCCGCAAGGAAAACCTTTCCTGTCTGTGCAATGCTCACCGCCGTTCTTGCAGTCGCTGTCAGGACTCCTAACCTGCGGCCAGGCCACAAGCTCCACCGCGCTGAGGGCGCTCGCTAGCCTGGACCCTGCTGTTGCACAGTCCGCGCAGGACGGCTCCTGTGAGGCCGGGCGCTGGCCTCTCGGTCCTCCCTTCAGCCCCGCCCCCATCCCCTGCCCACGTACCCAGGTTCCTGCTCCACGTTTTACCGTTTTTTTCCCCATCACTTAGCCCTTCCTTCCCTTTCATCATTCCATCTTATATTCTCCTTCCCAACTAAAAAAGCATTTTACTTCTGTTATCTTTCATTTTGCTCTACTTACATGTTGAAGTTCTCATATAAAAGATACCTGGGGCTGGGGAGATGGCTCAGTAGAATAAGCGCTTCCTTGGCAAGCACAAAGGCCTGAGCTCAATTCCCGGTTCCGAAAAAGAAAGCCAGATACTATGACATTTGTTATTTTCTCTTTGTTCTTTATTTAAATGTTGGGGTTTTCATATAAGAGATAGCAGGGCATTTATTTTTAAACACCTTTGTTAAGTTACAATTCATATAACATACCCCTTAATTCACCTATTTAAAAAAAAAAAAAAAA
>NDGM011165416.1:0-30953 GCA_002564305.1 Octomys mimax | reverse complement strand
ACACACACACACACACACACACACACACACACACACAGATTTCACTATTTTTCCATGAGGAAAATTGTTGGGGTCCAAGGTTAAGACCCCTCTCCACAAAGTGCTGCTCCACACCTTGATGACCCTATGGGGACAGGCTTTCCTCCCCACCCCTGACCCACACAGGGTCTGTCAGCCAACTTTCCCTCGATGTGACATAATTCCTGACAGAAACGACCTAAAGCAGGAAAGGTTTGTTTGGGGCTCAGGGCTTGAGAGGCTCACCTGGCCCTGTTGCACCTGGGCCTGTGGGAACCAGAAAAGATGCCATTGCCAAGCCAAGCTGCTCACCTCGTGACAGACAGGAGGCAAGAAGGGTAAGAGAGCCCAGGCAGAGGCAGCTGGGGACAGATGGTGACAGCACCCGCAATCCACTCCCTTCAGCCAGGCCCCACCTCTTATTTCTGCTGCCTCTTAATGATTCCATCAAATTCTACTACTGGTGAAGTTAGAATCCAGGATCCACAAGCAACCAAGACCTCAATGGAATGAGCCTTGGGGGAGAGGAGTCCTAACCAACCTCAGTACAGGGTGTTGTCTCTTATGACCTTGGTCAGTCTTGCAAGCCCGAGGAGAGGGGATACCAAAGTACCATCTTGTTTAATGTGTTTAAATTTTATTCTCAGTAAGGTCGGATTTCTTCAGATATCACAATGTTGGCCTGCTTTCGTCATCCTTGCACTCCTACGGTGGCCTCAGAGCATAAAATGCCTCCGGTGGGGCTCTGCTGGGTAGGCTTGAAGGGCCTCTTACAGTGGGCATCTGCTGGCAGTCACTGGCCCTGCAGAGCTCTGCCCAGCTGCCGGGGCCTCCAGGATCTGCTGGCTCCAGAAGCGGAACTAGACTGCCTGGTGAAAAGCTCACGCAGCCCCGCCACCCCCGGGTTGCATTTCAGGGCTGTCTGGCTTCTGTCAGCGCTGCCTCGCCGGCCCATGCGCTGTCCTGTCTGTGCACTCACAAAGCCTGAGCTGTGCCGGACGCCTTCCTTGCTCCTCCTCCCGTGGACCAGAACAGCCCAGACGCTTCCTGCACCACCAGAAAGGCAGCCTTGTCTTAACCGCTAACCCGGGGAGCTGCCACCACTTTACAGAGCCAGGGAATCTCTGTCACTTTGGGGTCTCTGGGTTAAGGATATGACAGAACCGCCCTTTCCAGGGTGCTTCAAGGTGGGGCATGAGCTACAGCCTCATCAGTGTGTCCCCCTACCCAGCAGCCCACCCTCATTCTCATGGAAACGGTATCTCTATTTTTCTTGCCCACGTTCCTCCAGGCCCTGGTTTCTATGCCTCCCCGAAGCCCAGGGAATAGGCAGAGCTCAGGACCTGGGTTCAAATCCCCTTCGGCCAGGTTAGTCACCTCTCAGAACCTCAGTGTGTTCATCAGCAAAGATTAAACGGGACCACGCTGGTCAGCGTAATTTTGGAAAGTGCAGTACCCAGAGCCAAGTCTGTCTTCATTTGATTACTGATCAAGTGACTGGTCGCATGCTGTGAAAATAACTTCCCAAATATAAGCTAAGCATAGACGCTCACAGAGAAGTTATAACCACTCGGTCTCACCGCCCACATGGGCCCTTTTGTGCCTCAGGTACGGGCCACGGTGCAAAGTGCCACAGCCACTGATACCCTCTGGCTTGAATTGACCAACGTAGCCAAGCCAGTACCTACAGCGCGGCAGGTGGTGGCTATAGTCCATCTTTTATCTGCCTATTTGTTGAGCACTGAGGTACCCCAGAAGTCAGGCCCTGTGCTGGGCCAATCCAGCACTAGAGAGGCTTGTCATTACACCGCTCCCCAGGCAGAGGACAAGCCACCACTGACTGCTACTGCTATACTAATAGACAAGGGCCAGACTACAGATGGCCATAGCGCTGACCCACGGGTCTGCAGGAGTCGGCCCCAAATGGGCAGGCCTGGCGGATGGCGGTCAGCTCCGTCGATCAACCCTAGTTTCACTTTCCGCATGGCACAGACTTTATAGGTGGCATCGTTTCACTGGCAAGCGGCGGGCCTGGGAGACAAACTTATGGGGCGCTCTGACCACTGAGCCATACTGCCTGGCTAAGCAGGAAGGGAGAAAGAGAAGGAAAATCAAGCGGAGAGAAGAAAACTCAACCCTAAATAAAGAACGGCACATTGTGCCCCGCAAACACTGCACACATGCTACATCGTGCTTCCAGGAAAATTAACCCACCCCAACCGCCCAGGCAGCTTGCTAAGCAGCTGCTTCCTGGGCCCCATCCCAGGGATTCTGAAATCAAGGGCCTGGGCCGGGGTCCATTAAGCTGGACTCTAGTTAAGCAATATCTCCAGGTGTCTCACTGCACACTGGAGCTCAAGAGGCAGTGCTCTAACTGAGTCTCACTTAGGGAGACCCAGCTAATAACAAGCGACAGCCAGCTGCTTCATGGGGAGCAGATCGATTAGGGGTCCTAATAATCCTATGGTATCCCATTTTACAGATTAGGAAAGTGAGGCACAGGGAGGCGAAGTAACTCGCCAGAGTCTGAAAGCTGGCAGGTGCTGAAGCAGCCATTCAAACCGGAGCCCCTGGAATCTGTGACCCCATTTGGCCCAGAAACAAGCTGGCACCACCCCAGCCGCTGTGTGGGCCAAGTCGCTCAAACAAGGTACCCAGTAGTTCTGCAAGCTCAGCAAGAGCAGCGCAAATGGCACTGGTGCCCCAGGAAGAAAGCGGCTGGTGGGCTTGGGCATCCCTGCTACACTTAAAAATTAAAAAACAACCAATTCAGGGTTTTCTTAAAAACAACCAAGTCAGCGCATACTCACACGAGCCCCGCAATTAAATCATTCTGCTCTCAAATCCACTCTCAGAATCACATTCCAGAAGGTTCCTTGGCAAAAATAAAAGCAGGTAGAGAGCCCTGCATAACAGCCTCGGCCCAAAAGGACTTGTTTGGACATTTTTATATGCTCTGCCCTTTGGAGAGAAACTATTTTACAAAACAAAGCTATGTTCTCTGAACTTAAAATGTCAAAACATAAAACCGCACATAAAACAGGGTTGGATCGCTTCACTGTGCCTCTCTGCCCGCGCACGGCTTCTCTCAGGGCTTGGCTTGGATTGGGGGGACCTTTCTGCCCACCACAGCTTAGCTGGGGAGTTGGGCTTGAGAGCGAGAGGGGCCTCGGGTTCTGCTCCCACCCCGTAACCACAAATCAACAAATTGCCTGAGGATTAGCATCGGTAGCAGGCAGAGCCCTGGGCTCGAAGCAAAGGTTTCGTCAGTGCAGAAGTGCACCCCAACGAGGCTAGATGAGGCTCCCACGCAGCGGGGACACCGATGGCACTCTGGTAGATGTTTAAGGGTGGAAAGACTTAAGGACCTTACAATACTGTTTTTCTAATTCCATGAAATTGGAAAAATAAAGGTAATAAATGGCAATGTCATACAAATAGCCAAGAATAGAACAGACCCAGGCCAGAGGCCAGAAACAGGCTTACCCTGATGCAAAGGATCAAGGAGATTATGTATTTGCTCATTTCAGCAGGAAGCGGCGCCACCTTCACGGAATGAGGAATCCAGACCTAGGCAGTGGGACCCTGACCCAGGTGGAAATGCACTCATCCTAAGCCTGCAAAGCCTCTCTTGGCCACTGCCACAGATAGGGCTGGCGGGGAGGGGAGGTCCATGGGGGCAGGACACAGAAGAGGTGTCCACAGGGGCAGGGCACAGAAGGGGTGTCCATAGGGGCAGGACACAGAAGGGGTGTCCATGGGGGCAGGACACAGAAAGGGTGCCCACATTGGCAGGACACAGAAGGGGTGTCCACGGGGGCAGGACACAGAAGGGGTGTCCACAGGGGAAAGACACAGAAGAGGCCTAGTACAGTCCTTAATAAAAGGACAGCCCATAGCAGCACTCTGAAGCCACAAGGAAAGGGTGGATGGGCCACACGGGCCACTAAAGACACTTGTACACACCCAGAAGGTGAAATTAGGTTTTCAAACAGGACAGAACAAATTAGGGAGACAGATGGGGAAGCTGGAGGAAGGGAGGAACCACAGCAGGAAACTGAGTTTACTGTCCACTGAAGTATTGCTTAAGGAGAGGAAAGATAGAAGATGATCACCAAATGTTAAATCCACACCAAATACACTTAAAATGTTGAAAGTGCTTAAAGTGATACTTTGGTTGGAATATGGGTAGGTTTTACCTCCTCTCTCACATCTGCCTGTATTTTTCTAATTTTCCCACAATGTACATGAATTCTTATAGAGAAAAGTGACTTATAATTCTTGGGCTGGCAAGATAGCTCAGCAATCTAAAGCGCTGCTTAGGCAAGCTTAGGCAGGTGCAGGGGACTCTGGTTTGATCCCTGGCACTACATGCTGTGCTAGCCCCGCCCTCACGGTGGCTGAGCTGGCCCCCCAAAATAAAAAATAATAATAATAAATTAAATTTAAAAAAATAAAAATGATTTATAATTCTTATAAACAAAAGATGTGCTGCTATTTCCTGCTTTAATATGTATGATATTAGAACAGTTTAAATAATAATTACTATTTATTGAGAGACTAGTATGTACTTTAAATTCTGTAGCTATAATGTTAGGAGACGGACTAATTTCCTGCATTTACTAATGGGGAAATGGAGACTTCTAGAAGGAACAAGTCTGGCCTCAGTTAGCATTAAGAGCACAGAGCTGGGTCTGGCAAGAATATGACTAGTACTGGTACCAGTTACCTCTAAGAAGGCCCAAAAAGCTGGGTCCCCAAATAGGCCCCCAAGTAGATTGCCAGAGAAACTGCAGCATGCCCGGGATGATCTGAATTTCACATATATAATGAGTTTTTTAACTATAAGTAGTGCATATCCCATGCAATATTGTTTATTGTGTTCTGAATTTCTCATTTAACTGGGCATCCTGGGGGTTGTTCATTTATTTGTTTTTGTATGCAGTACTGGGGATTAAAATCAGGGCCTTTGTTCATGCTAGGAAAGTACTCTACCACTGAGCTATGTTCCCAGCCCTCCTGTTGTCAGGCTGTTTATCTTAGAGATACGACTTCTCTACGTCAACTGCTGTGGGCATAGCTCGGAAGTAATACGGCAATCCAGGTGTCCCAGGGAAAGTCCCCAGGATAGGGCCCCTAAAACTACTTCAATAACATCTAGGAATAATCAGCACTCAGACAAACCTGTGAGCAGCCCTCCCTGCTTATGCAGGTCTCTGTCTCCTCATTTAGGCCTGAGAATTGCCAGAGAGAATCACCATGTGCTTGGGGTCCCTTCGTTACACACCACCATGAGTCTTTGCTGCCTGATGCAGGCTAGCTGCCTGGAGTGAAGGATGCCTGGGATGCATGGAGGCCACCGAGCAGTTTTGCTGAGCACTTCGAAGTCACACTTGGCCCATGGCCAACCTTGGTGGTAATAGACTCCCGAGTCCCCACGATGGAAGGACTTGCTGGACTCTGCAGTCAGTAGTCAGGGCCCGTGTCCACGCCTACCTAACACCAAGTTAGGTGGAGCTCCCTGTGACCACCCAAGTTAGACAGTGGCTTTCAACCTGGTGGTCTTTTAAGGTCACGGGAGACTAAAATGCACCAACAGCAGCCCACTCCAGAGCTGCTGAGTTGCTACCCCCAGGCGGTTCCGAGGATAGGAGCCCCTGCACACTGAGTTCCAGGGATGCTGTTGTGGGGCAGATGTCAACTTCTTCCCTCAAGTAGCCCTCACTGCATGGCTCAAAGGACCAACAGTGATCCACTCAGAGAAGGTTCCGCTGAGAAATGCTTGCAAAGGTTCTTTCTTCCCTTACAGTCAAACCCACCGGCTGATGCCCACTGAGCCCTCCCTGCTTATGCAGGTCTCTGTCTCCTCATTTAGCTCTAAAGATGTCCAGTAGACTGTCACCATTGTGCCCGCCAGACAGATGAGAGAACTGGCAGAGAGCCCGCAGTTTTCTCAAGGTCATAGGCTAGGAAAGGTGGAGCCAGGACTGCCAACCCTTGCTCTGGTTCAGAGCTCTGGCTCTCAGTCCTAACCTTGAATAATCTCACTGAAGCTTTAAAGAGGCCTTTAGCGGGGAGACTTGGCCATGGCATGCCAGGTGCCCATTGCTACGGCTGTCCTCTTACCTGGAATGCTGGTCCCTTCTCTGCTGCAAATCCTAACCTACCCAGGGGAGAATCTGTCTTCTCTGTGCTCCTAGAAACATCACACATCCATCCATTTATTCCTCCTCTTCCCAGGCAAATGGGTATTGGATACCTACTATGGAGAGACGAGGTGCTAACTGGCTATAAACACTGAAAGTCTTGGTGGAGCCCCCAAACAAAGGCAGAACTTCACATTACAGAGGCTGCTCTGAAGGAAGCAGAGAGTTTCCACCCAATCCTGAGCACAAGAATCCAGTGGCCGGCTTAAGGCAGAGGGGCTGGTGTGATTGGGTTTGTGCTTTCTGGCTGCTGCGTGGAGGAAGATGGCTGGAGGGGAGGAGGGGAGGCAGGGAGGCCAGGCAGGAGGCAGGTGAGACGGCAAGGGGCTGGGCCAGTGTAGAGGTGCCCCATGGGGGACAGGGACATCTTTCAGGAAGGAACTTGATCCCGACACGCTGGGAGTTCTTACTGCTTGCTTTGGTCCTTCTGACATTTTGTACTGTTTCCTGCTGTGCTTGGACATGATTGTAGACACTGTAATATTCACAATAATATTCAGAATATTGGACAGCCAGTGCCAAAGGGACTCCCAGTCAGGACACAGAGAGTGCGTCTAGCTTGGGACAGGGCCCCCTGTTAGGCTGAGGGCCCCAGGACCCCAAACACACAGCCTGGCACAGAAGGAGACTCTCAGCGCCACTCAGACAGAACTTCCCCGACCAAACTTTAATAAGTGGTATCAAATCCAAATGGTTCAGACCAACTAAGGGGCCCTCCATATGAGGTTTTAAGCTTCTTGAAAGCAGAGCTTTATTCAATGAAGGTCAGTTAGCCAGGAATTAGGTAGGTGTCACATCCCAAGCGACGGTCTCCTCCACAGGGCCCATGGCTGGGGTGGACACTGAGATCCTGAGATGGACCGTGCGCTCTGCCACGGACTCCAGGCTGGCAGCGCAGCCTGTTCTCCATGCCCAGGGCTCACGAGGAGAACACGGTGTGTTGGGCAGTGCTGCCAACTGCTGCCTGGCAGAGACTGTTCTATGCTGGGGCCTCCTGGACGCTCTGTGTGCCCTAGCAGACAGTCCTGGGAGTGCAGCCAGGTAGGGAGCTAGGCCGCTCTGCTCCTCTCAGGGTTTGCCTGCGTTTCTTCATATTGAAGTTCTGACATTTATATGGCGGGGGAAAATATCACGGTTAAGAACAAGGAGGTGAGCTGGGCATAGTGGCACATGGGTAGTCTCGGCTACTCAGGAGGCCGAGACGGGAGGATCGCCTGAGCCCAGGAGTTGAGGACCAGGCTGAGCAACACAGCAGCGAGACTTCTAATGAAAAACCAGAGATCCATTCTGAGAGCACCGTTGGTTCTGGTCAGCTCTCCCCTTACACACCAGGCGCTTAGCTCTCCACCTGCAAAATGGGGACGATCGCTTTGACTTCTGTGCTGCAAAAAGCTCTGGTGCAGAGGGACAGAGCTGTGCTCATAGTACCATGTTGATGGGTCTCTCCTTCCCCTCCTCCCCTGCCTCTTCCACTCCCCTCCTTTCTTTCCCGTGAGATTCACCAAGCATCTGCTGAGGTAGGCAGGCGGAGCCGCCATGCAGGCCCTGCTATGGGCAGTCCATATCCACCCAGCAGCCTGCTTCCTCACTTGGTCCTGACAACCAGCCTGGAGGGACACGCTGTGGCCCCGGCCAGTGTGAGGCAGGTCTGAGGAGGACTCAGGGCCAGCTCCACCACCCGCTCCATGGCAAAGTCCACGCTAAAGCAAGGTGCCACATCATTTTAAGCCATGGTCAGTCCACGCTGCTTAGAAATGAAGTGTGGAAGGGAAGGAACTTGAACCAACCTGACCTTGAAATTTCCACTCAGCCCCTAGATGACCTCAGACAGAGCGTTTTACCTCTGTGGGTCTCAGTGCCCACCACTGGAACACAGTTATCTATTCTGACTTAAAAGGGAAGAAATAAAAGCCCACTTTGTGGGCATTTCCAAAGAGGCCTGGTGACAAATGGAAAGGAACTATGAGGGCTATGGACAACAGGCCCTGACAGCTGCCTGGGTTAGGAGCCCGGAAGCTGTGCGGTGCTGCATAACGGTACATCACCACTCCACACCTCTGTTTCTTCATCCATAAAGTGGGGTGATCACCGCCCCGGCCACAAAGAGTACGCATGAGACACTCAGGCGGCTGTTCTCATCAGACGCTGCCACTAAGAAGTTCTTGGAGGCCAAGGTAAGGCCTGGGCTGTTCCCAGAGGCCTCCCACCACCTTGGCCATAGGGCACATTCATGTCTGTGACCATCAGAATGGCAGACGGTGGCATCCCTGGCCCTGGCCATGACCCTATAAGCCAGATGCTCCAGTTGAAACCCCGGCAGGGCCTCCTGTCCAACACCTTCTCTTCTCTGCGCCTTAATTTCCCCATCCTTGGAACAGAGATCAGCCGCCTCCCTCGTGGGTTTACTATCAGAACTAAACAAGTAGGATACCGTGAATTCCTAGAATAGTGCCTGGGCACACAAAAGGCGCCATGGAGGTATTTCCTGTTGTTATTGTGGTCACCACTCCTGGGCTGGTAGCCCCCACAAGGAATAGCCCTTTGCTGTGAACATGGGCCAGGGGTGACCCTATCTACCTGATAGTGCTATCCTCTCTGTCTCTCCTCCAGGGCCCTGAAATAGCCAGGTCATCTCATGCCAAAGGCCACTGCAAGCTCTGTGAGGCCCTTGCAGGTCTCTTCTTGTCCCAGCTTCATGTTGCTGGCTCTAAGAGGTCCCATTCCAAGGCTGCTTTTCTCCCACCACCCCCTGCGATGGCTCCCAGGCCACCCTCTGTGTGTAAATACACTTGACTTTTATGGGCTGTGGGTGCCCTGGGCATAAACCATCTCCTCCATCCCATGGGATGAAGAAAGGATGGGACACGGAAGCTACTGCAAAGCCAGGACAGATTGAGACTTGGAAGGCTAGACCATCACCACCACCACACCTCTGTTCTTTGGGAAATCGCATGCCCCCGCAGCCCTGCCATCTCCTCCACTACTTTCATGCATCTCAGGCACCAGCCAGGGTGAGCAGATGCCTCTTCTCTCCCCGCCGGCCACGCCTGGTTCATGGGGCCATTGAAAGGTCCCTGACTGGCTTCTTGCTTCATTTTGGACCTGCATCTCACTGTCCTGCAGGTAAGGTGCCTGGAAGATGTTTTAAAGCATAAGCCTTATTCTCAGGGCCACCTCCACTGCCCACCGAAGCAGCCAGCATAGGGTGGGATAGAGTAAACCCCACCCTATCCCAGCCTCCAGGACCCTCCGGGTCTAACTCTGTCCTCTGATCCTAATGGATACTTGGATTTCCACAATCCAGGGTTAAATCTGTGATGAAGCAGCAGCTAAAGCCACCTGCTCTGAAGTCAGACAGCTCCTTCATCCATGGGTTTGTTCAGGACAAAACACTGGGTACCACGCTCTGCCCCAAAATCTGTGGACACAGAGGTGACAAGGCAAAGTCCCCAGCCAGGACCACCACAAGGATGTGCAGCTTACGTAGCAGCACGGGGTCAGGCACCAGCAGGATCTTATGCTCCCTCTACTGCTCTTGTGACATCTGAAATTCATCACCATTTTTAGACAAGGGCTTTGATCTGCACTCTTCACAGGGCCCCCAAAGGATGCAGCCACTCCATCACTGCCCCCAGGGGCCTCACATTCTACCTCATGAAAACTAAACAGATCTCCAGCTTCAGCCATGAAAGAAAATGTTAGAAAGAAGGTCAGCTACAGCAGAAAAGTGGCCCTGACTGACCAAAAAAGACCTCCAAGAAAGGTGACAGAGAGAGCCAGGCAGCCCCTTGAGGTGGTTCAGGAAGAAAGAAGAGTCGGGGCTGAGATCCTAAACCAGGAGCTTGCCTGCTGAGCTCAAGCGCCAGCCAGGGCAGAGGCTGGGGTCAGGGAGCTGGAGAGGAAGAGGGGAGATGTACCCCCAGACTGCATCAGCTGTATCACCCCACAGCCCAAGCATGTGCTCAATGTCACAGTCCATTGAAGGCAGCTGGTGGAAGGGTCTAGAACAGTGGTGGCCACACTGCTGTGGCACACGTGCCGTAGGTTCACCACTGCCAGTTTCCTGGCTCTGCAGTCCTGAATCACCATCCCTTTCTGCTGTGGCAAAGTTTGTGACCGCCCAGGAGGGCCCCTCCTCTCACCATGTATGGAGAGATGCTGCGGGTAGGTCTTCCTCACCAGGGCTGAGAGCTGGGGCCAGCTTTTCAGCCTGCTTTGGCTTTGTCCAAATGGACATCACAAAGAAGAGACAGGGCAAAGGGGCAGAGGATTCTTGAGAGAGCAGGGACTTTCTTCCAAACCATCAGAAGAACTGGGACAAGACAGCCAAGCCAGGCATGGTGACACACGCCTGTAATCCCAGCTACTCAGGAAGCTGAAGCAGGAGGATCCCAAGTTTGAGGCCAGCCTAGGCAAACTAAGTGGGATCCTGTCTCAAAATAAAAAAAGGAAGGGGGTGGAGGTGTAGCTCACTGTAAAGGCTCTCAGCACAAAAAGAAAAAACAAAAAGGAACAACGAAAGAACTGTGTCTTTTTCACTATATGACTCAGTGTTGTTTAATACCATGTAGGAGTACATAGTAAAATTATCATCCTTGCTAAGAATCAGAACCTAAGCCTGTTCCATGTAGGTGAAGACGCACTATAGTTGCCAGGGAGATAGCTCAGTGGCATAAGCACCTGCCTGGCAAGCGCAAGATCCTGAGTTCGATCCCTGGTACAGAAAAATCAAACATCATCTGAGGTGACTGGTCACAATGCCAGGAAGCTGACAGCCACAGATGATGAGATGACTTCCTGAGGACGCAAGGCTCTGTAAGGCCAGGTTGTGACACTGGTGCTGAGGCAGGGCAGCCCCCAACTCAGGCTCAAATAGGAAGCGAGCTGCCAGGAAGCGCGGGGCCCAAGCAGTCCAGTCCTGAGGCCGGGGCTCTTGCACTGCGGTCCCTGCCCTGGAGCCCTGTCCCCACTTACAAGTCCATCTCCGATTAACTCCCCAAGCTGAGAGCGCTGGGTGAGGAAACCGTTCTAGCAGCCTGCGCGCCCGCAGCTGTAAGGGCTCTCCAGCTTGCGTCAGCCGGAGCACGAGCCTGGAAGTTCACCGCTGCTGCCACTGTACACAGCAACTGCGCAGCCGCAGCCCCCCTGCTCAAATGCACATTCCTGGGCCTGTCCCAGACTCGGGCTTCCCAAATGTACTAGCCTCACATGGTCACCTTGTGAAGCCTGGGCAGGCTGGCAGGTTAGCGGACCAGCAGGGATGAGGAGTCTCACGCTGAATTCTTCAAAGCCAAAATTGTCAGCAACATCAACAGAACTGGAAACTGTTTTCAGGCTCAACTCAAAGCAGGAGTGAAGTCTGGCCGCTCTCGTGCTGCTTTTAATGGCCAGACGGATTCAGCTTTCTCAGACATCAGGAATTGGCTGCCTGGTGGCCCCGGGAAGACATGACCCTGTGCTGACCCTGGGACCCGGCACAGTACCTTATATGGAGGAAGTGAGCGTTGCCTTGTATGGTCAAGGTTTGATTAGGGGGAGGATGGGGAGGTCTTATCAGAGGGAGGCTTGACGGGGAGAAAAAGGGTCCAGAAGCCCAAGGCCATGAAGTCTGGGGAGGCCCAGACGGCCTTCTTCATTAAAGGCCGCAGCAGGGGCTGTGCCCTGTCCACACCTCAGGCTCAGACCCTGCTTTGCAAGGCCCTGAGAAAGTACATTTCTGTGCTTGAAGCCACCTGTGTGTGGTTGTTTGTTACAGCAGGGACAGAAAACTAATCTGATTGAAAAGCTGTCTCAGTCATGTTTTCCTCATTGCTGGGACAAAATAACCACACCCCAAATTAAGGAAGGAAAGGATTATTTAGCTCATAGTAAAGGAGGTTTCAGGCCCTACGTGGCAGGCTCCAGGGCCGCAGGCAGCCAGCCGTTCATGGCAGCAGAGAGCAGAGGAAGGTGCAGCAGTTGCGGTGTCTGTCAAGGTTCTCTCTCTTCTACACCGACCGCGAAGATTGGGGCTCCACCTCGAACATCGGAGCGCCTCCAAAGTGGCGCAGCTGCGAAGTGGTGCGGCGAATATCGGAACTCCTCCAAGGAAGTAGGGGCGCCAAATCCTTCTTTAACCCCTTCATATACCCTTTATGTGCTGAGTCACTCTAGGGCGGGCCCCCCCTGCGCAGGGTGTAGAACTGCCCGGTGATCCAGCCACGTCGACACAGTGTATAGACCACTACAAAAATACTGTGTGCTTGGATGAGAAGTCAAGTATTCAAATTTACCCCACCCGGGGCCTTTGCACATGCTGAGCCTTCGCGGGTGTGTCAGTGGGCCAGGTGCCAGCTCTTTCCACAGCTGTCCCTGTTCAAATGTCAAAGGCTTCCTGCACGCGCTCCCCTTTCCACAGTTGGAGGAGTTGCTAGTCACATCGTGGGCGCGTGGTGGAGTTTCCCTTGCACTCCCACCAGCTGAAGAGACCTGCTTGCCAGGCCTGGTGGCTACTTGGGAGGCTGAGGCAGGAGGACCGTGAGTTCGGGCCAGTCTGTGCCACCCTGCAAGACTATCTCAAAAAACAAACAAACAAAAAACCATAAATAAGTCCAATAAGTGCAAATTAAATAAATGTAAATAAAAATATACACAATGACCTGTTGGTGGATTGCCTTGCCGATCATGTCGGGGTGAGCAGGAACTTGGTGTTGTTCACAGCTCTAGTCTCACATGGGGTGCTGAGTGAGTGGCTGTGAAATAGACAAGTATTGAATAAAGGGAACTAATGACTTTTCACCCAAAACATGGCGAAATGTGAACTTTGTATAATAAAGCCTCGTTAAGATCATTCAGCACCAAAGGGTCTCTTGGCCACAGCCTCCCTCGACCAGGGGCACACTGTTATCTTCTGCCATAAGTTCACCTAGGAAATGTAGGGATTGCCCCCACCCCACCCTTCAGGTCGTGGCTATGTCACCTTGGCTCAGCACTGTGCTCTCTGAGCCTCAGAGCAACGGGAGGGTTTTGCTGAGCTCCTAGTTGCAGGCCGTTTGGAGCAGTTTGCACTGCCTGATGACGCTCTCCATGTCCTCTGTGCGCTTCCAGTCCTTGTGACCACGCTACCAGGTAGGAGCTACCCCGACCCCACTATGCAAAGGAGGAGACCGAGGCGCAAGGAGGCTTCAGCACTAGCCTGGGTTGCGCTCCGGAGCTTCACGCCAGGATGCTGCAGCCCAGAGGATGCCCCAGCTCTCGAGCCTCTAACTCATCTTGAGCAACTGGCAGAGGGAGACTTCATTTGCTAACAAATGTGTGTACACACAATCACACACTTGCTAGTCTCGATCAGCATAGGTGTCTGGGAAATCATTTGCTACACACACACACACACACACACGTGTATGCTCATTAAAATACACAGCTACAGCCAGCATGCTACAGGTCTGACCCAACCGCACCCCTGGAACAAAGGGTGATGTAGGCTCCATTACCACGGCCCCGTGTGAGAGTCCAGGGGGCAGCGGGCTGGCCTTTCCATTCACTGTTCTCAGCTCCGTGTCTCTCCCTGCAGCTGGCAGACTCACAGATCTACCCGTGGGAGAGATATGAAGCGCCCCTAAATTATTTACTATTAAAAGGCACTGAGCTGCCGGCTTCCTCTCTGCATTATTTAGCACCGTCGTGCACAGTTATCTATGTGCAATACCGAGACAGTGTGTTCACACGAACTCTGACAAAAGTGACTCCATGCCAGGAGAGCTGTGGACTCCTGGGCTCGGGCATCTGCTGCTCCACCTGGCCTGAGGTCAGGAAGACCTGACAGCATTTGTGAGGAGCCCAGAGGCCAGAATCAAGCCCAGAAGCAAAGAGAAAGGGATGAATGCCCCCAGGAAAGCAGAGCTGCCAGGGACAGTGGCAGACTAGTGCACACAGTCAGGTTTCAGCTATTTATTGAGCACCTACTGGATGCTTCCCTCCATGTCTTTCCTTCAAAATGTAAAGACATCCCTCCTGCTTCCCAGCCACAGGACAGCCACAGGAGCCGGACGTAGGATGCCTAGTGAGGTGGGGGCGGGTGCACCCAGGTTCACCTTCCCCACTTAAGTGGATGACCTCTGACCTCTTCCTGCATTTTTGGATTCCGTGCCTGTACAATGGGAGCAGTCACACCCCTCTCAAGGCACCATGGGAAGGGATCAGGGAGTCTCCATGAATGTGCAGCGGGCCTTCATCCTGGTGCACCTGGTCCAGCTCAGGCAGCAGAACACGCAAAGCAAAAACATTAAAGGAAAGCAGCTGATTGGGTGGAAGGAAAGAGGGACACACGATGACAGCCTTGGTGTCATCACAGTGATGTCGTGGGCTAGGGACCAGCTTCCCTCCTCTCTGCCTTCTGGAGGGTCCTGAGTGCCCCTGCTGGGCTACCCCCTCTGCCACACGCATGGTGGGTGTTTAATGGACATCCAGTGGTCATGTACAACGTACCGGCTACTGTTCCAAGCGATGGAACTGTCTATGAATAAGCCCAGGCCAAATGCCCATCCACCTGAGCACTAAAAGATAGCTTAGCTGTCCTCAGGGGACCTAAGCAGGTGATGGAATACAAACAAAGTCACAGCAGGAGGAAGGTACTGGGGGACAACAAAGCCAAAGGAGACAGCAAGGAGCAGGGAGTGATGTCCATGAGATGCCATCACAGAGGGGGCTTCTAAGCTAAAATGAAAGGCAGAGCCGGCCAAATAGCTCAGCGGATTACAGTACCTGCAAGCAGGTACA
Organism: Octomys mimax; assembly: GCA_002564305.1. Taxonomy (NCBI): domain Eukaryota; kingdom Metazoa; phylum Chordata; class Mammalia; order Rodentia; family Octodontidae; genus Octomys; species Octomys mimax. Next base: position 15,972 of record NDGM011165416.1, on the reverse strand, counting down.
GGGGCCAGGGGTTTGATCCCCGTGCCGGGCCCTGCCCCTGGGGCGTGCTGAGATGGCAATTGAGACTGGGCATGTGGCATGAGCTGTAATCCCAGCTCTTAGGAGGCTGTAAACAGGCAGATCACTACGAGTCCAATCTAGTAGTGAGACCCTGAATACCCTGTAGACCCTTCCCTAAAATACAATAAATAAATAAATAAAGTGAAAGGCTCTAGACTTATTCCTGCAGGCTTGGGCTAATGACTGGGTCCTCCATGGAGGCATGAAGGTAGTTTCAAGTGCAACTCCTAGCACTGCTACAGAAGATGGGTCTCCACACAAAGGAGGCGATAAAAGTTTTCATGACAGGTCTGTCGAGCCACAAAGGCAGCCATCAAGAAAAAATAATCAGAGCCAGCCAGATAGCTCAGCAGATTAAAGTACCCACTTAGGCAGAGGCAGGGATACCAGTGCGATCCCTGGTGTGCCGTGCCGGCACCGCACCCAGGGCATGCTGAGAGGGCAACTGAGACTGGGCGTGGTGGTGTGCACCTGTAATCCCAGCGCTTGGAAGGCTGAAAACAAGAGGATCACTACGAGTCCAATCTGTGTAGTGAGACTCCATAGACTTTGTACTAAACACATTTTAAAGAAAGAAAAAGAATAATCAATGCCATTTCCTCTTGAAAATGGCCAGGTTCAAAGATGGCCCTAGAAAATAAGTGGGGCTAGGGGAGGTGGCTCATCAGATGTAGGCAGCATCCCAGCACATCACAGACATTTAGCCTGGGAAGTAGCTGCTACCTTTTCTTTCCCTCTTTCCCCATCCCCCTCTCACTCTGGCCCTTCTTGAAAATACTATCTTATGGGCCACCTGGGGGAAAACAGGAACCCAACCCATGGAGAGGATTCAGGTGACTTGCAGTGCTTGAAAGGAGATTGAATGCCAGAGGCATCGTAGGACTTATTTGGTTAGAAGTGATGGAAACAGGGGCTGGGGAGATGGCTCAAGCGCTTCCCTGGCAAGCGCAAGGGCCTGAGTTCAATCTGAGGAGGAGGAGGAGGAGGAGGAAGAAGAGGAGGAGGAGGAGGAGGAGAAGGAGAAGGAGGAGAAGAAGGAGAATAAGGAGAAGGAGTAGGAGAAGAAGAAGAAGAAGGAGAAGGAGAAGAAGGAGGAGGAGGAGAAAGAAGAATGAGGAGAAAGAAGAAGGAGGAAAAAGAAGAAAGAGAAAGAAGAAGAAGGAAGAAAAAGAAGAAGAAGGAAGGAGGAGGAGGAACAGGAGGAGGAGGAAGAGAAGGAAGAGGAGGAAGAGGAGGTGGAGGAGGAAACAACCCTCTGGAGTCAGCTCTTCCTGAAGCACAGGACCCAAGGGCCATGGCTAGTAGTAGTACCCTACAGCGAAACTCAGCTTCATCCACCAAAACAGAAAGGAAAAGGTGCTGGGCTGGAACCATTTCATTAGGGCTAGGTGCTCAGCAAGACTTTCTCAGGAGAGACTAACTCAGCGGACTGAGACCAGGGAATCCAGGGGAGCCCAGAGGGCTTGACTCTCAGCATAGTCAGGTGACCCTGCCCTGTGTTCCCTGCCTAAGGAAGAACTGGCTGCGGGTACAACGTAGCGAACCCAGCCCCAGTGCGGGTCCCTGCACCACGGAAGTGTGCCACAGGACAGCATCCAGCCCTCCCTGGTGCAGGGCTGATCAGTTACCAGCAGGCTCTCTCAGCCACCAAAGAGACCTGCTCCCCCACATGGGAGGAACCCCAAGGCTCGGAACAGCCCAGAAGAGGCATCAGAAACCCTGGTTGAGGAAGCCACACGCAGCTGGGACTGAATGTGTTTGGTGAGCAACCAACTCCAGGCAGGAGAGGAGGCGGTGACCCTACTCTGTCACATCCCTGGTGGGAACTACACCAGGCATCCTATGGGCATCAATTCCTTCCTCTTGGCAGCAGCCCACGGAATAGGAATCACAATCTGCGCAGGAGCACCTGGACTGCTGTCCCTGCAAGGACGGCGTCTGCCATACTTCCGGTACTGCTGCATACAGTGGCGGCCAGGGCATTTCTTTCTCCGCTCCACTAGCTTTAAGCAATGCACATGAGGGGCTGATTTCTGCCTTCAGAGCAGTGCAATGGGTCAGCGCTGCCTCCTCGCCGACAGCTCCCAAGTAGCCTGTGAGAGCCCAGCTGGGAGACACCATGCGGTTGGTGGGACTGAGCTTCAGAAAGAAGCCATGACGTCAGAGCACGATGATTATGCAGCAGGACAGAAGCACCAAGGCCAGAACAGTAGACGCTGCCCCAACCCGGGTCCGGGATATGCAGAGCGCTGAGTGCTCTCTGTCTGTCTGTCTGCCTGTCTATCTATCTATCTATATATCACAGAGGTGATTTCAGGCCTCCTCCCAGGCCCTGCTCACAGCACTCACCTACTTCCCACAGTTCTCACAGTCACTCATCCTCGAGCCACTCCCTTCTTCATGAATTAACAAAACCCAGGTTCAGCCCTAGACAGAGACCTCTGTTCCGGATAGCCATCATTCGAGCTGGACTTAGGACTCCTTGGCATCCCACAACTACAAATGTGCCTTATTGTCTCACCATGGGTTGCACTGGAAGCGGTAGACTAGAATTACGTACGTCTTGGCATTCCAGTAACTTTTCCCCGGGATTACAAATGTGGACTCCTCCAGACTGAGACCAGGTCCAGGAAGGCTTTCTCTAATACTCTCTTTTACACATGAGGAAACCAAAGTTCAAAGAGATTGTTTCACTTGCCCAAATCACACAACAGTAAGTGGCAGTCAGGATTGGAACCCAGGTCTCCTGGACCATAAAGACTGAACTGTCATCACTTCAATATGTTCCCTGCATAAGGAAGCAGCCATATGGAGGCACCAGGTCATCCAGGCCACAGGGAAAATGGGAACAGTGCCTGGCCCAGAAGCTGATGTGACAATGCAGGGGCCTGGGTTCAGGTCCTGACCGCACTTGCTTGGGGCTGCTTGCTGGTGGCAAATGACTGGGCCCCTCTTGTCTGTTTTATCCTACACTAGAGATAATGATGCCTTGGTCCCTGCTACACTCCATGTAATAATGCACATGACATGTTTGTAAAACCTAATGTCCTGCCAGGACACAAACAAGCATAACATCCTGGGAAGGGCAGGCCACAGAATGCAGCAGCTCCTGCAAGGGACGAAAGGGTCTGCGTCGCTGCCACAGCCACATCACAGCAAGAACGATGCCATCTGCCTGCAAACACCGGGATGGGGTGAGGAAGAAACAATCTTTATCCAATTATCTTCCAAACAGAGATGTACTGAAGTACAATTAATTCTCCAGCTCTCCTATAACATGCTCTTAATTAGTAGTAAAAATAAACATTTCTTTCCAGGCCTCAGCGATTATATACCAAGTGCTGCTTCCCTATTTGTGAGATGCTAATATACTGGTAATTAAAAGCTGTGAGATTCTGCTTAATGACTGAATTGGGTTCAGGGAGGATAATTGCTGCTCCTCCTCTGTTCCGGAATCTCCAGGCGGAGCCTCTCTGGATAAATGAGGAGGGGAGGAGGAACCAGCCCCTTCTGGGGTGGTGGCTTGCAATGGTCCTGCATATCACTCCCTAAGCTGCATGCCGGAGGCTGCCCCTGGTCTTTTGAAAGGGAAGCCCCTGGCATGAGTGCTTGCTGCAGCCTACACGCTCAACGAGCCCTTCTGTCCCTCAGTCTCCCCTTCCCACCTGCAGGCTACAGCTGCCACTGCCACTGCCACAGGCTGCCACTGGGCCCAGGCCTTCACCTCAGCCTGCCGACACCCTGGCAGGTACCCCTGAAGTGGGGCTACTTGTACCTCCCTGCCACTGCCCTCTTGTTAATAAAATCTCCCCTAGATACTGCCAACTATCTCCAAGGAAGGCGGGGTGCACAGTCACCCCCAGCTGAGGACTCCTGACCTAGCGGAAGAAGAGGCAAACCAGGGGCCAGATAAGTTCCTGGACTCCACCACAGTGCCTCCCAGGCCGAGAGGGTGACAGCCGCGCGCGAGCATGCGCACAGCGGTCCTCGGGCAGAGGACCCAAGGTGCAGCATGGTGTGAGAGGAAGCGCTCCGGGGCGCTTCTTAGCCATGGTTTCAATGTACATGAATGGGAGATCCGTAGGCGGATGTTGAGGATCTTCACCCCCTCAGGCTGCCATAGCCTGCATGGCTTATGTGGAACAAAACTGGGTCCTGTGGCTCTGGAGGCCGTGAAGTCCAAGTTCAGAACTAGCGTTCTGGATTGTGGATGCCTGTCTTTTAACACTTGTTAATCCCAGCTCTTTGGGAGGCTGAGGCAGGAGGATTGCAAGTTTGAGGCCAGCCTAAGCAACTTAGTGAAACCACGCTGCAAAACAATAAAGAAAGGGGGGCATAGCTCTATGGTAGAGCACTTGCCCTGCATATGCAAGACACTGGGTTCAGTCCCTGGTACAGGAAAAGAGGAAGAGGGGAAGGAGAATAAAAGAAAGATAATTTAAAAAATAAATAGCGAGCACACTGTCTGGCTGGGAATGGGCTCTGTAAATTCTTCTTCCCTTCGCTCCTCAGGGAGCCTCTCACACGGGACATTTATAAGTCACACTGGCTGTCCTTGAGCAGTATCAGTGCTCCACATCTCAGGAGCAGTTTGCAACCCCTGCAGCCCAGCGTGCTCCACGCAAAGCCACACCAGTCCTGCGCTTTCAGATAGAGAAGTCGGGTCCAAGGCTTGGTCACCTCCAGCCCTGGATTCTGAGATCAGTCTCAAGTCCTCTGTGACATCTCTTAGCCAGGGCAGATTCAGAAGCTGCAGTCTGGGACCAGATGAGTCTCAGCTGCATAAGAAGAATTTCACTGAGACACCTTCAAATAACGAGGCCCCTTGGTTGAATCAAAATACGAAATGCCTGGAAGAGCTGAATTTATTTCCCCTTATTAGGAAACTCCCTCCCACAATATTTAACAAAGTCCTGCCTCGTGTGTGTGCGTTTCAGTCTCTGGTACCAACACGGTGTGGAGACTGAAGAGCCACTCTATCCCTCCGCCTCCTCACTTGTCAACTACTGAACTGAATCAGATCAATGTATTCTGGCGTGACTGACACAACTCTGCAGAAAACCAGGAGAATAAGGATCCACACTAAAAAAAGCTTGAGGGAAAAGGGTCCAAAGGAAGCTAGACACATTTCTCCACTGTGGGACCTCTTAGAGCCTTTATCAAAAGTGATGCACTCTTTTGGTAAAAAGTGAATTTGTAGGGGTTTTTTTCCCTCCTGCACTTTCTAGAGTTGTGTTTTAAGTACAGAGGCCCTGGGAGGTTACTGAGGGATGGGAAGAGGAGGACTGACCCAGTCTCCGCCTTTAGGTAGGTCAGGTAAGAGGACATCAGGGTGTGACAGGTCCTCTGGCAGTGCTAGAAGGGTAACGGATTCTGAAGGCAAGGAAAGAGGAAAGAATGTTTGAAAAGAGAGACCCTCATTGGCCTGGGTATGGTAAAACTGGAGAAATAACTAGCAAAAAATCCCAATGCCCCGAGGCAGGAGAGCCAGCAGAGGGAAGGAGGTGCCTCTCCCGGTGCCTGGCGTTGTAGGGGACTCCCACCCACCCTCCTTGGTGTTACCCAGGCTGCCCTTCTGAAACTAGACAAAAAAGGTGAAGAAAAGCCCAGGAAAGATGCCCTCCAGTGCAGTGAGCAGCTCAGAGAAAGCATTCATCGGTTAAGAAAAGGTCAGCAAGGGCCAGCCAAATAGCTCAGCGGATCAAAGCGCCTGCAAGCAGGCACAGGGACCAGGGGGTTGATCCCCGGGCCTGCCATGATGGCCCCGCCCCTGGACAGTGCTGAAATGGCAGTTGAGACTGGGTGTGATGGTGCAAGCCTATAATCCCAGCTCTTGGGAGGCTGTAAACAGGTGGATCACTAGAAGTCCAATCTAGTAGTGAGACCCTACACATGCTGTAGACTCCTCCCTAAAACACACACAAAAAGAAAAGATCAGCAGTCAAATGAAGGATTCGGCGCATGTGAGGTTTATGGGCTGTGCATCCCATAGACCATACAGACAGAGGTGGAAGGACTTACCCAGACTTCATGCCTTTCTGTTTTAGGGTTATAAAGCATGACAGCCAGCAAGGATGACAAAGGACAATGGGAATTGTGTGTCCCGCCCTGCAAGCACAGTGAAGATACAAGGAAATAACAGGAAGCTGCCCAGAAGTGAGGGCATACTCCAGCATCTGTACCCAGGCTTCAAAAGTCTGTGACTTCCGACTTAATGAGTCCTCTTCTGCGAAAGCATGATAAAGGATTTAATAATGTTTTTAAAAAAGAAGCTGGGAGCATCTTTTTGTATAGAATTGAATCACCCATAATTGGAGATAAAGGAAGGAAATAATTTGAAGTCTAAGAACTGGAGAAGAGACAGCTACAATACATCCGCCTGGTGGACCACTGAGCGGCTTCTGACGGTGTGAAAATATTTCATGAAAGGGGGCAGAGTATGTCATAAATTTGTGCATTTTGCACATTTCAACTGTGTGAATAAAATTCACAGGGGAAAAATCCTGGAAAAAAAAGTAATGTACCATGGGGCGGCGAGATAGCTCAACAGACTAAGCATCTGCTTAGCCAGGCGCAGGGACCCAGGTTCAATCCCAGGCACCAAATGCCATGCCAACCTCACCCCAGGGCAGGCGAGCTGAGCCGGCCACCGAGACCAGGTATGGTGGCGCACACCTGTAACCCCAGCACTGGGGAGGCTGAAACAGAAGGATCAGTAGAGTCCAAGCCACATACTGACACCCTGTACCAAATACATTTTTTAAAAAATGTTAGTTGGATGCAGATAGTAGCGAAGGATGACAGCCATAGAAGAGGATCTTATATCCCCTGAGGAGCATGTAGGGGGCAGGGGATATGTTTTGTCCTTGGGGTGACCTCATGCTATGGCCACCTGGAAAGGTGGCCCCAGACAGTCGGGGGGGTGGGAGTAGCAGAACTCTTCTCCCGGCTTCTGCAGCAGGGCCCGTGCTGCCTTCCTAAGGCTGCCATTGCAGAACATCACAGATGCCACAGCCCACAGTGACAGGGACATCAGTTCCTCTCCAGTTCTGTAGGTCAGAGTGCAGGCAGACTTGGCAGGGTCCACTGCTAGGGCTTCACCAGGCCAAACATTAATGTGTCCATGGGCCATATTCCTTCCCAGAAGCTCTAGGGGGGAGAGTCCACTCCCAAGCACACTTGGGGAACTGGTTAAACTCAGTCCCTGGTGGGTGGTAGGGCGAGGCTCCCTTTCCTTATTACTATCATCCTGGGCCAGGCTCTGCCCCACAGCTGCCTGCATTTTTCCCTGTGTTTCCCCTCCAACCACAAGCTGATGCAAATCCCTTGCTCTGGCTGTCCCCAGCTCTGTCCCCCAGCTGGAGAAAGTTCTTCGTGATTAGAACATGATTGGAAAAAAAAGGGGAGGGGGTGGGACTGCGGAGATGGCTCAGTAGAATAAATGCCTCCCTGGCAAGCGCAAGGGCCTGAGTTCAATCCCCAGTTCTGACCAAAAAAACCCAAAACAACAACAAAAAAAGAACATGATTGGAAGGGCCCTGCCAGAAGCTAACTAAAACAGCATCTGGCTAAGTCCCTTTTGCTGTATAACAGAAGGTACTGATGGGTTCCAGGAGAGAGAGAGAGAGACAGACAGACAGACAGAGACACAGACACAGAGACAGAGATAGAGAGACAGAGACAGAGACAGAGAGAGACAGAGAGAAAGAGTTTTGCTGGAGATTGAACCCAGGCCCATCGTACTAAGATACATTCCCAGACCTTTTTTGTTTTGAGACAGGGTCTTTCTACACTGAGAAATCACCCTGTTGGTAGCAAACTTTTGATCTTCCTGCCTCAGTCTCCCAAAGTGTGGGGATTGCAGGCCTGTGCCACCACACCTCCTGGGGACCATTCTGCCCCAAGACTCATAATTTCCAAAGCACCCAGCCTCCCTCCTCTGTCCCCATCACAATCACAGAATGGGCCTCCCACGCTGTCCCCGATGCCCGGGAGTCTCTGCTGTCTCTGTTCTCAAACATGCATTTAAAAACACCCTTTGCATACACACCTGGCTACATGATGACCATTTCTGATGTCACTAAGCCACCCAGCTTGCTTATAAGAAATGTTACAATGTCACCACCTAACAGGACTGCCATTGTGGACACTGGTGAGTCACACTGTTCCCAGCACTTTAGGACTGTCGACTCACATCACAACCCCAAGAGGTGGGCAAGATTATCGTCTCCATTTGGCCAAGGAGGAAAACAAGGCACAGGTGACTGAGGCCTCCTGGGAGAACACAGCAGGTCCTGCCCCTGGCTGCAGGCTCCCTGTACTAGAAATAAGCACGACAGCAGGGGTGTAGTACAGTGGCCAAAGTAGACCTTGGCTGTGAGCTGACCTGGGTGCCAGTGGCCAGCCAGTGGCTTTTGTTTCCTCTGTGAAGTACAGCGTTGTCAGCCTTGAGGACACCCAGAAAGACTCCTGAACCCCTGATTTCATTGGTAGACCAGAAACTTAGGAGCAAAGGAAGGCCCTATGCGAGGTCAGACGTGGAACATCTGCTGTTCTGCAGTGCACTGGGCCATTGTCCCTTCCTGCACCATCTGCAAGATGATCAACAGGGACCATCCCATGGCCTCAGCATCAGGGCTTGGCTCTGGAAAGGAAGCTGAGGGGCCAGGAGGGCTTCTCGGGCATCACGGCACTTATCTAGTGTCTCCCCAAAAACCTCGCAGGCCTGAATTCTAAGGGCTCCTCCTTGGTTGACACCCCCATGCTGCCATTAACTCCAAAAGCCCCACTGTGCATGTCTACTGACTCAGAACTATTGGAGAAGACTAGTAAGGTGGGACCCAACTCAAAGACAGCTACTCATAAATTCCTTAGGCATTTGCTCTATTAATTGAGAGAAAGAAACTTAAACTTGCTCGTGTCCCCTTTGGTTTCCATATCAAATACAGATGATACATGCCCCCAACAATACACGCTGTTCTGAACATGAAATGAAACAATGACTCGGAGCATGCTCAGAAGGCTCTGCCTCTCCAGGAATTGTTAGGAGTGTAGGTCTAATTCCACAATTATTTGGAAACAGATACCCTCTCGCATTAGCCCAGTGGGGTGGATCAGCAAAGAGTGTTTCCGTGGCCAGTGTGCTTGTGTAGGAGGTCCTGGCTTTGTGACCACTGATTCTATAGAGTCACTATGTGGTCCCAAGTGCCCTTAGTCAGGGCCTGATAAATTGGCCTTAGACTCGGGGCACAGCTATGGTGAAGTTTAACACCCCTTCCACCTATCCGGTTTGCGGCTATAGGAACAGAAATTGCAGTCAGGGTAAAGGACTTGTTCGAGGCCAAACACCCAACAAACTGCAGAAGTAGGATTGGAACCCAGACAGCCTGAGGCTGGACTCCAGTCCATAACCACTGCACCACACGACCTCCCACGTCCACAGATACAGATGACTTGTTTTAGGAAACACCCACCAGCAACATTGCTGTGGGGATGGCTACAGCCAGCCTGTGCCTACTGCATGGACTGCGACTTCCCATCAAACCGGTTCCTCTTTGATTTCATTATTTTGCCTCTCCTTTTAGGAGGAGGAGGAGGAGGAGGAAAAAAAAAAAATCAATCCTGAATGAAACCAAGTTTACTTGCAAATGAGATGGAATCGTCCACAACCAAAAGCATATAATTAGTGAATGTTAATCTCCCGGTGGTTCTCCCCTCCCCAAACCAAAAATACACTAACATTTGCAAAAGAGAATTCATCTTTACCTAAAACTATAATTAAGCGGCTGCTGGCGGTTACCTTGGTGACATTAAAAAAAAAAAGATCCTCCACTACAGCTCCCCACTCTGGATAATACAAACTTGGCAGCCAAATAAGTCAACAGGTTGCCCAGGAAACTGTTTCCTTGACAACTATGAAGAGGAGGGGGATGGAAGAGTTGGGGAAAATGTCAAAGCAAGGATGGTCCATTAAAGAAGAGAAAGGCCCTTTGGTGTGGCTGAGCAGCTCCCAACTTGTACTGAGTCAACAAACAGGACACTGAAATGCCTCTTGGTACCTGAAGAAGGCCGCTGGGGGACATGTCCAAACCTAGGCTTCTCGTTAGCAGCTGCTGTACAGGGTGGATTCCTCGCACAACGTTCAGCGCCCTATAGATGGAGGCTGCCTGGGGCCCATTCATTCCCTGTCCCCCAACGTGCAAGGTCCCTTCTGTTTGCCAGCGCTGCCCAAAGCCTTGGCTCACCTCCCGGCAGGCCAAGAGCCCTAAGAACAACAGATAGAACGCAGACGCATGTTAGGACAGTTTCCAATCTGGGTTCTCGCCGACCACTCCCTGCTATCCCTCATTCTAGCTTAGCCAGCTCTGGGTTGGGAAGAAGGTGAAAGGGTGTGCTCACAGAGGAAGAAACTGGGAAGCTCAAGCAGCTCATCCTGGACACCAGAAGAGGCCATGCCAGTGTCCCTTAGAAAGTAGGGGCGGGATAACCCGAGGGAGGGAGACACAGATTTCTTGTGACTGTGGAGCTTCCAGCAGGGGCCTGGCCCTGTCTAGGGAACCCACAAGTGGGGGCTTGTGTCACTGGTTTGAGGGACAGTGAGGACCCTCTGTGATCTCTGAGTGGCCTAGGAAAGCGTGCACTGCTCCGTGCCTCAGTTTCCTCACTGATTTGAAAGGCGATGGACACAAGGCTTTCCCTCACCAATAGTAGCCAGGAAAACAGACCTAGTGATCAAGGTGGGCTTGGCCTGACCTTCGGACTGCCAGAGTCTACGATGCTTTCTCCACCCCAAGAAGAAGTAAGGCAGTTCATGACATGGGTTTGGTCAAGTGCTCTTCCTTCTGCTGCTGTGCATGGGGGGACAGAGCCAGACTTGGTGGGTACTCTTTTCAGCCGTGCATCTCTCAAACCCCCATCCAGAGGATTCCAGGCTAGCGAGTCCAAACCTGTCTCCCCTCCATAAAACTCACTGCTAGGGCCAGCTAGATAGCTCAGCAGATTAAAGCACCTGCTTAGGCAGATGCAGGGACCGGGGTTCGATCTCCAGGATGCTGAGCTGGCCCCACCCCTGGGGCATGTTGAGAAGGCAACTAAGACTGGGCATGGCGGCGCGCACCTGTAATCCCAGCGCTTGGGAGGCTGAAAACAGGAGGATCACTACAAGTCCAATCTGTGTAGTGAGGCCCTGTAGACCATGTACTAAATACATTTAAAAGAAAAATAAATAAAAAAGAAAAAGAAAAAAAAATGCTGCTAGCTGTCACTGTCTTGCACCTGTTCAAATGTGCTTTAAATCAAATTAGTCTCCAATCATGAACGAGCATGCAGTGACACAATGCTGATCTCCTCAGAGGGGGCAGTCACTTCAGGAGGGCCCTCTGCAAGGCCCTCGGAAGCACACAGATGCGAACCTTCCTCGCCCACAGCAGAGGTGGCAGCGGCAGAGAACCTCACATTTGCTTTGTATTTCTGCAAAAGGCCACTACATGCCTTTCACAGCAAATCCTGCACAGCAGCTGTCCACTTTACAGATGAGAAAAGCAAGGCACAGGGAAGCAGCTGGGCTCCCCAGGGTCCCCTCACCAGTTCTGTACCAGACGAGAAGTGGGGCCAGGCCTTTGGGTCCTGAACTGCTTGTGTCTGCCCAGTTCTACACAACGGCCCTCCCCGTCTCTGTGCCGATTTCTGCCATGTTCCTCTCCCTACTGTTTTCCTTCTTTTTTTTTTTTTTTTCCTGCTCAGAGATTCCAGTGGTTCTCAGGTGGGGGTGATACCCACTGGGCCAGTTGGCCTGGCCCAAAGGCAATTTTGGTGACATACTCATAGGAATGATATCAGGAACTTCCAAATGATATAAGGAAAATATAACTCCCAGCCTGCCAGATGTCTCAGCCACTGAGCTTGTGTTCCCCAAAATCGAAGAATGAATTCTGAGGAACAACAGAGGTTGAGTAGGAAATTGGGGCCAAGGAGATAGCTCAGTGGCACAAGTGCCTGACTGGAAGTGCAAGGTCCTGAGTTCAATTCCCAGTACCGAAAAAAAAGAGTAGGAAATTTTATGGAGGGAAAAAAGCTTTTATCTAAGAGAGACAAAAGGAGACCCAGAAAGTGGGCTGCCTCAGATCTCCTTTACAGGGGAAGCTTTATAGAGCAAATCACAAGGTGGGTATAAGGTGGGACAAACTGACCAACCAGTAAGATTAAAGTATAGTCGCTTAGGGAATACTGATCCAGTGGGGAAGCAAGTTATCCAGGGGCTGGGTCAGGGAGGTCTTGGTCTCCCACCCAGGTGACTGATGCCTATTTAGAATATTGATCCTTACTGTATATCTCGGGGCAAATATGCAGATGTCACCATAGCATCTTTGTCTTCAGGCCTGCCCTTCAAGGACATATGTCACCTCCAGCCACAGTTGGAATGTGTTCCTGTCTTCTCGGCTGACTTCCTCCAGGGCCTAGCGCCGTGTGACAGCCTAGATAGTTCCATAATGCTAGGAGGGGGGTGCTCCTCCCTGTGGAGCAGAGGGCCGGGGACACTGCCTAGCACCCCGGGAGTCTTCAGGACAGCCCTGCACAACAAAAACTGTCCTGGGCTAGGGTGCTGCCCACAGAGCTGCGGCCTTGGGAAGGGTGAGTGGCTCACAGCACACCAGCAGGCCTCGAGCCTGAGGCTGATGAAGTCAACTAGAATCCCCTGACTTCCTCCTGCAGGAAGTCCCTGGCGGCTGCAAGGAGCGTTAAGTGTGGCTCTCTCGACTGTGGGGTGGATTGGAAGGCTGGTACAGTTCTTCCTTCCCAAATGCCAACAGGATTGAAGGGAAGGAGGAGAAAGAAAGGAAAGAAAAAAGAAAGAGGAGAGAAGAGCAGAGGAAAGGAGAGCAGAGGAGAGCCGAGGGGAGCGAAGGGGAGGAGAGCGGAGGGGAGGGGAAGGGAGGAGGCATCTAGGAAACACCAACATGCCCACAGCCACAAGGCACTGCTTACAAACTGAAGAATCTCAGGCCTCAAAAACAACCAAAGATAAATGATTTTGCTGACTCCCTTTTTCCCTTTTGTACCCACGGCACTGAACAAAGAGCAGGCCGGAAGTGGGGTGGGGAGACATACTCAGCAAGTTTAACAGCCCTGAGGAAGGTGGAACAGGGAGCCTGGGAGGGTCACAGGTCTGCCCCACCTCTAAAAACAGGCTGCTAAAAATAGCCCCACCACTTGTCATTTACAAATTCAAAGGGCTGCTTCCACAGTGCTACGTATCAGGCAGCAATTGATACAGCGTTTCTCCTGTGATTGCACACAGCCTGATTTTTAAGTAGGGAACAGCTGCCTCCAGGTCGGGCTGGAGACGCCACTCTTCAAGTGCTAGTTTTGATTGGCACCCCAGGGGGTCCTAATCACAGCTCCTTCACCCTCAGCTTTGAAACTCAGATGACAATCTGGCGGCAGGAAGGGGCAAGCAGAGGGAGGCAGGGCAAGGGGGAGAGCAACCGCTTTAGTAAGAAAGCCTCCCACTCAGCCACTCTCCGAATCAAGAAAGGGAGATGGAGCCAAGGGATAAGAGCGCGCAGCCTACGGCCCTGAAGAACATGAAGTGCATAATACTTGGGCAGTTGGACATCAGCAGGCCTGACGGACAAAGCAGGAGTCCAAAACAGCAAGTCTTGCCAGTTACAGTTAAGTAAAGAAATAGACCTCAGTGTGTAATACACTTGTAATCAATTGTTAGTCTTTGATTCTAAAATACTGGAGTTGTTTCTTTCTTTAAAAAATTTTTTTTTGTAATTTTTTTGTTTGTTTTGTTTTTTTGTTTTTGAGATAGGGTCTTGCTATGTTATTCAGGTCCTGAATTTGCCACACAGCCCAGGCTGGCCTCGGACTTGTGGCAATGCTCCTGCCTCAGCCTCCTGAATGCCAGGGTTACACCACGGACCCAGCTAGGGCTTCTGTATATCACAGAAAGCATACAGTGCTCCTGGGTGTCACAGCCTACAGCTCAAGGATGTCAGCACAGGAAAGTTCATTAAACACCCTCTCCCCTTGGCCTGGGACCTGGTTTAAATTAAGAACTTACCTTTCCTAAGTTTCTTCCATGCTGAAGGCCCATCAGGGAGTGCTGATCATCTAACAAGAACAGGAAGACATCATGCAATTCAAGTCACTTCTAAGGAAAGCGCCAATAATGACCCACCGTGATGACCCTCATCCCCTGGACCCCAGGAATCACTCCTGTGTGCAGAAGATGATGCCCGGATGCACACGGGCGCTTGCTGTAGTGGCGCTTGCTTCTGCCTTCCCCCTTGGCGTAATCCTGTCCACATCTACCTTACAATCAACTCCACCTGTACTTCTCAACAGCCGCCTGTGCACGAAAGGACGGAGGAGGTTGGCAAAGGCTGGTTTCTCTCAATTTCACAGTGACCACACTCACCCTGCCCCCGTGGGAGAGCAGGCAGCATAAACTGCCCAGCACACTCGGGCCACGCTCCAGGGTGGGACAAGCCAGGCTGATGGTGGTCTGGGTGGAAGCCAATGCGGTCCAGCGCCCAGGGATGTGCCTGCCCAGGGATGTGCCTGCCTTGGTAAGAAAGGGGGGCACCTGGGCTTTCCTTGAGGGCGGATGGAAACATTACAAATTAGAGAGTGGGGATGGTTGCACAGGTCGGTGATAAAAAAATATTCACGGTAAAAGGTGAGTTAGGGGTTTGGGGTGTTGTACATGGCTGAAGCCCTTACCTGGAGATAGGTTTTTTTGGAGGGTAGTAAAGAGATAGGAAAGATAAAAGAAGCCTTTATTAACTCCAAAGGCAAGAGAGGATCAGGCCAGGCGGGTCAGGTGGATCCTCCCGCCTGAGACAAAGACAGCTGAGGCCTTCGTGGACTTCGCTAGGGGTGGAGTTTGAGGGGGGTGTTTAGGTATGCCTGGGGAGCTGACTGGGGTCCTCCTTGGGGCTGCAGGAAAAGTGAAAGGAAAATGCACCCTGGGCTGAGTTGGAGAAGAGAGGAGGTGGTCTCTGGGAAGATAAGCTGGTGTTTTAAGGGTTTCAGCCATGTTTGATGACCACCGTAATAATTCAGCAGTTCATACATACTAGGGCCAGAACCTATCACCTGGCAGGCATGAGGCCCTGGACTATTTAAAAGAACAATTAAAAAAAATAAAATTAAAGCACTGTTTTGTTTTAAAAAAGAAAAAAAAAACCACTATATACTCTTGTTTCTCTTCAGATCATATAAATCTAATATAAAGTTAATAGGAATTTTCCGTATGTAAACTAAATTTCACTGATCTTAGCTAAAAGGCCGAGAAGCGACTGTGAACTCAGTTTCAAACAGGCCTCTATTTTATTTTATTTATTTTTTCTTTTTATATATATATTTTTTGTGGCCAGCTCAGCCTACCCTGGGGGATGGGGCTGGCACTGCATATGGTGCTGGGGATTGAACAGAGGTCCCTGTGCTTGCCTAAGCAGGTGCTTTAGACTGCTGAGCTATCTTGCCAGCCCCTCAAACAAGCCTCTATTTTAAAAAGAAAATTGGGGCTGGGGAGATGGCTCAGTGGAATAAGCACTTCCCTGGCAAGCGCAAGGGCCTGAATTCCATCCCCAGTTCTGCCAAAAAAATAAAATAATAAAAAGAAAATTGATGAAATCATAAAGTTACTCCAGATAGTTTGTTTTCCTTTGAAGGGGGAAAGGGTTTAGACAAAAAGACTCCAGATTCAAATCCTGCGCCTGCTTTCCTGTGAACGTGGGAATGTGGGCACAAACTCCCTGAATCGCAGGTGTCCCAGCTGTAAAGTGTGGGTATTGAAAGTGTTCTCTGCTCACAGGTGTGTCAGGAGGTCCAAAGATCTGTTTTTTTTTTTTTTTTTTTTTTTTTGGTGGAACCGGGGATTGAACTCAGGTCCTTGCGCTT
>NDGM011165398.1:0-20309 GCA_002564305.1 Octomys mimax | reverse complement strand
ACCAATTTGGTTTGAAACTGTCTCATTGCTATTTGTTTCTCAATAAAATTATGAAAAAAGAAATAAATAAAAAATAACCAAAAAAAAAGTCTGTTGGAGAAATCAACCATTTGATGTTTTTTCTCACGCTGTGCAAAAAACATGATTTGAATATTGACATAATCATCAGGAAGATAACTGAAAATGATTTATAGTTTTTGTTTACATTCTTTGCCCACAACCAAACTGTTACAGCATATAGGCATTGTGCTTTACACTTAATATTAACTGTACTCTAATGTGTGCTCCCTGTGTATGGTTAAGGCGGACTTCTGGTCTCCCTGGTGCCGCCCTTCCACTCACAGGTCCTGTCCTCATCTCTCTGTTCTGCACTTTCTTGAGGATATGATCATTAAACCAAAAGGTCCCGAGTTTTTGCACATTGTTAACTGTTCAATACACTTTCCATTGATCTTGAGCATTTCTGCATCTAAAATATTTTGTTCAACTTTAGTTTTTTTGGAGCTTCTTAAAGATGTTGCTCTATTCTTCCTGTCAGAAGATGTGGCTGTGAGCATTCATATGATGATTTGATTTTCATTTGCTTTTTTTTGCCTGAGTACAGTAAACTTTCATTTTTCTTTTTCTTCTGATTTTAAGTGTTTGCTTTTTAAGCATGCTAATCTTACTAAAATATATACACTGTGGATGACTGCACACAATGCTTTCAAACAGATTATGTATTCTTATAATATGTAGCTTTGTTTATTTTAATCTCCAGCATGATTTTCTTGAATTACAGATTTAGTACAGACTACTTTTTAATTGTTTTTTTAACAAGGAATCCTGTTATCTGTAGATTGAACCTTTTAAATATTTTAAATATTTATCTTTTTTCTCATCATTTTTGTCTTTCTTAATCTACTTTGATTTTATATTTCTTCTCCTTATCTATTTCTATCTTGAATGCTTCATGAGTCATTGACTTCAATTTGTTTTCATGCACTTATGATGCTTTATTTCTGAAACAAGGCTTGTAATTAATCTGTAATTCTTTCTAGAAATCTACCATTTTAGAGGTTTTTAAATTATAGCTTACAGGGCCAGCCAAATAGCTCAGTGGATTAGTGCCTGCAACAGGGGTTTGATCCACAAGCCTGCCATGCCAGCCCTGCCCCTGGGGTGCACTGAGATGGTAATTGAGACTGGGTATGGTGGCATGCATCTGTAATCCCAGCTCTTGGCAGGCTGTAAACAGGTGGACTCACTAATAGTCCAGTCTAGTGAGACCCTGAATACCCTGTAGATCATTCCCTAAAATACAAAAAAAACTTACAACTTTTGTAGCTATGTTATGATTTATATTGTTTACTCTAAGTCTATAGCTGATTGTGAAATAGGTTCTGGTTGTGAGCTATATTATGGAAGCTTTGTGCAGCTACTACCTGTTCTGTATGGGCATTATTTTACTGAACAGATTCCTCTTTAAAAACACCTTGATACTTATATGTAGCTCATTTAAAATTAAAAGTAGATTTTTTTAAGTTTATAAGATATGATTTAGTTTAGTTTTTTGCTTGCTTTGTTTTCAGAGATTTCCATTTTTGTGAAAGTTTAAAAATGTCCCATCACATTCTGAGATGTGTTTGACTATGTGCCTTACCCTAACTTTATTTTTCTCATGTATCTATGTCCCTGTGCTGTAGAGTTTTAATAGTTAGAATAGTTACACCAGAGGCTGGCCCTTATTGTCCTACACAGAAGCCCTGGCTCATGAAACTACAAAACTCACCACTGGGGGTCTCAAATCATTCTATGGTGAACTGCAGGCAAATCTTTCAATTTCTGCTTTTTCCCTTGCAGGCATGCTTTAGATTTCATGTAGTTTGCCCCAACACTCTGTGACGGTTTGTTTCTCTTGGTTTTCTCTCTGCTTGTTATTTAAATCTTGGTATGTTTGTAAATAGATTTGGATTTAGTATTAGTATCTTTCTTTCCTTTTTTCTTTTTTTTTCCTAAGATTGGCTAGAGATTTTATCAATTTCATTTTTTCAAAGGACACTAACAAACTGCCTATCAAAATACCCAGCATATACTAAGCAAACAAAAGCTAGTAGCTATTTTACTATTTGTACTGGTATTACTGAGTAAATAATGAGATAATATAGGGTTGGACTGTAATATCTCCTAATATCGGGCATTTCAGCATTTGCTTAGTATATGCTGAGTATTTTGACAAGCAGTGTATGTTAGTTTATCTCATTTAGTTCTCATGCTGTGATGTATGGGTAGGCACTATTTTCTTCGGTGTATTTTTTTTCATTAGTCCACATGTGACGTGTATAGCAATCACATTCCTTGTATGGAGCTGGCACATGTACACACACATATTCATCCTGTTTCCATCCCCTCCGTCCTTCTCCACTTCTTCTGTCTCTTGACTCCTTTACCATTAGTGAAGTATTCAGAAACGCAATGTGTCACTTCAGGGAGTTTTGATCATTTGTACATTGCAGTTTCTAAAGGGAGTTGGAATAGGGAAGAAGTAACTTGTGGCAAAGTACAGCGCCTTCTCATAACCCTACTTCGTGCTATCTATCTTTATCTTCCCTTTTATTTATAGTTTGGATTTCTCATATGAGTGAAAATGTGGAGTATTAAGCTTGTGCATCTGATTTACTTCACAACATCATGAAATCAAGGGGCATCAGTTTTCCTACAGGTGACCCAAGTTTATCTTCTTTACAGAAGAATAGTACTCCACTGTGTGTACAAACATTTTCTTTATTCATTTATTTTTTGGGTATGTATAGAAATTACTTTCAGGAGATAGCTATTATGAATCATGCATCTATATATATGGTTATACATGTTGTAATGTCTTATGATATATAAATCTTATTTCAGAGTTGAATTGGAAGGAAAAATGAATAACATACCAGTCATTTACATGCATAAGTCGTGGGACCAAGGATGAAAATGCTAGCTTCATTAATTCTAAACATTACATTTTATCACTCTGTCATGAATAACACATTCCGAACTCCATAGTTTGCAGTGCATAACAATATGTACTTTAACTCAAGGCTCATAATTTGTTCATATTTTGTGCTAAACAATGGTAACTCAAATCATTAAAATCATGGGTAGGATCATCACATGAATGATTATCCACCCACTTTGGTTTTCTTTTTGATACCTCTCAACTGTATGTGCAATTGTTACGACAAAATTCATGAGCACTTTTGAGGTTTTTTTTTCTCATTCTACATTTTACAAATCTCGCTCCATTGTTTTAGTGAAGTATTTAGCTATCAAAGGTCTTTGTTTTCTTTTCTTTTTTTTTTTTAGGGAAGTGTCTACAGGGTGTTCAGAGTCTACTAGATCCGACTCGTAGTGATCCTCCTGTTTTCAGCCCCCAAGAGTTGGTACTACAGGGGTACTACGCCATCACACCCAGTCTCAAAAAGTCTTGCTTTAAAAAACAGTTTTGATCGTGTTTGAATGATGATTCTTTTTTAAAAAAATAATTTTATTGAGAAACAAATAACAATAAGTCAGTTTCAAAACCAATTAGTTAGGACAGTTTCAATAATTAATACATTGAGTATTGTTGTCTTCTTAGTGGTTATTCATGTTACAAGATGCTGAGTTGATATCCTGTCCAGACACTATTAGTAAAAATCTTTCTTCTCATTGAATAATGATAATGAAACTGTGATAGAAAAGGTAACATATTGTTTGTTGTGGAGTGTAAATAGCCAGTATACCAAAATTCTGCTTTTTTGTGTGTGTTATAAGACTGAGAGATAGACAACAGTGACAAAGGAAATATTACAACTTAGTGATTTGCTTTTTCTCTTTAATGTTATATCCTACTCTCTTTTTTAAAGAATATGAAATAGTAACAAAAAATTAGAAACTATACAAAATTTCACTAAACAAATTAATAGGAATTCAACTATGGTTGCTGCATTGCGTGGTGTTATCTTCAAATTAGTTGTTTACGTTACCAGATATGACTGTGCAAAATTGGTTTCAAGACAAAACAAGACAAAGAACAACAAAAAAAGTTATAAGAAACCGAAAAAGAAAAAAATATAGAATAAAAATTAAAAAAATAAACATTAACTGCTTTTGAAAGACCAGCAAAAGTATGAGATAAAATATATATTTTTTTCTTTCTTTTGTGCTTTGACTATATTGTCTTAATGAAAAGTCATATGACGTGATATAATCCAATGTGAGAGTAGATTTCCCCCAGAAATTATGGAGGTGAGTGCAATGAGTGTGGCTGATACAACGTGGGTATGTGCGTTTGCAGGAGACACATGCTCCCTGTGCTCTGAGTGCTTCTGCCTCCCCAGTCCACATCTATATGTTGAAATCCTTGCCCCTGGGTGACAATGGTAGGAGCTATGCTCCTTAGCAGTAATGAGGGCATCAGGACACAGCTCTCATGAGTGGAACTAGGGGCTTATAGAAGAGACCCCACTAAGATTTCCAGCTGCTCTGCCACAGGCGGCCCCTGAAGGAGGCATTAGTTGTCTGCAGATGTGTCCTCCTCAGATGAGGCATCCACCAGTGTCTTGATCTTATACCGCTGATTCTCTGAAAACAAGCAAAACGCACTCCATTTGTTCAAGTCATCTATTTTTACTATGGCCATCGGAATGGACTAAGACATGGTTGAAGACATTTCACAAAAGTTTCGACTCCATTTGCAGCTGTCCACGTGGGAAACAAGGCTGAGGACATAACACAAATCAATATGTGCAGAGCAACTAGTCTTTTTCAGAGACAAAAAGCTTAACCTTCTGCTTCCTGATTGAATTATATGGCTTTCAGAGCTTCTAATCACTGCTATTAACTAGTTAAAGCTATTTGGCTTGCTCTTGTGTTTCCATATTAATTACTTTTATCTGGAATATTGCCTTTCACAATAGCATCTTATGTTTACAATAGAAATCTAAATACAAATAATCCTTCCAAGTTCATTTTCTTATGACAGTTTAGTCATAGCATAGGGAAAATTATTCATTTCCAATGTATTTGGCTTCAAATAAGGGGTTCATGGAACTTGTTCCTTATACTTTGTGAGGGATATGGGACTATGAAAAGCCAAAACAGAATTCTCTCTGGCAGAATACCTGGATTTTGGCCAAACTTGTACTGAAAATGATGTCTCTTATAAGGTTTTTCTGTCTTTGGGTTGACTGTCCAAGATAGTTGAATATGTCTTTATCTGTTTTTATTTATTCAACACATATGCTCAAGCATCTCCCACTGTTTTATTAGCATGCCAGAAACCGAAGGTCCTCCTGACATAGTCACACAATTGGTAGAGCCGAGTGCCATATTTCTTGATTTTGTGATAATTTGATTTGTTTTAAATTAATATTCATAGAAAGCATCTGAATGGGAGGTTTTTAGTCCACTGATAGTTTAAGGACATTTGGTCTTGTAAGGTAGATTAAAAGAAATGGTTAGATTAAATAATATGCAGGAGCTAATTAGGGAAAGATGAGAGGAAATAGAATTCTAGGAGTAAAAACATTTTTTAAAAATGTACAGGGTCTGTCATGTTGAGGTGCAGAACTATTCAGTTTTGTGATGCAATTGTGATTCAGAAGACTTCCATTAATATGATACCTGAGTCCAAAACTCTGGGGAAATGTAGACCGATCATATTTAAAGGCATGGGCATACATTGAATCCTTAAGAAAGAAGTAGAGATTTCAAAGGAATGGAGTAGGCTGTAGACATGAGACATTCTGACAATGGCATCTGGTCGGCTGCAGTTGAACTTGACAAAGCTAGGCAGGACTATGAGGTGAGCGCTTTCAGGAAGAATGAACTCCTTTTCCCAGAATATGGTATCTCCAAAGCTCTGCCTAATGAGTTACTCCAAGATTATTCTCTAGAACAAGAGATTTTTGTTCGTTTCTTTGTTTGTTTTGGACTGCTGGGAGCCTGGGCCTAACCCATGACTTCATACCTGGTAAGCAGGTGCTGTACTGTTATTTCAGCCCTCCAGTAACTTTGGAGTAGATTTACAAGATTTCTAGAAATCCTTACAGTCTTCAAAATCCACAGAGGCAGGGACACAGTTATTTTGCAAATGTAATTTGTGTGGTACCTATTGCAAATCCAGTCCATTTGAGGGCCTGTGAGATAGCTCAGCAGAGTAAACTTGTCCTTAGGCAAGCACAAGGACCAGGGTTTGATCCCTGGCACCATATGCTGCACATGCCCCATCCCTGGGCACACTGTGCCAGCCACCAAGACTTATGTGGTGGTGCACTCCATAATCCCAGAGCTGGGGAAGCTGAAAGCAGGAGGATCACTACCAGTTTAAGCTGCATAGTGAGACCATGTGCCAAGTACAATGGAAAAGAAATCTACTGCCTTTGAAAATATTGTATTCCCACTTTATTAGTGCAAGGCTTCCATCACCAAGTGGCCTGCTCCTGACACTCTCTGTGTTTCTGTGCCTCACACGATGGTGCAATGACTTTTCGGGGCTACTCGTGTCTGTGCCTCTGCTTTCCAGAATTCACATAAGATGACATACACCCAATAATTGAAAACACACGAAACTGATAGCCTGCCTGGCCTCCTTTTTAGGGTCTAGTCTGACACAGGGATCTCACAATGTAGGGCGACTGGTGTTCAGGAAGGCAGGAGGACTGCTTTCTGTATGGGAGGTTTGAGACAGAGACTTGCAGGCACCATCTATAAATAATAGAAATCTTCACAGAGGAGAAGAACCCCTTGCCATGAGGCAGTAACAAACACATTTCAGCAAAGAAGTTCAAAATTTGCGAAGTAGTTAATAGTTTTGAATGTTAATATGTTGTTATTTATTCTTCATATATGATAATTACCTGGATACCTAAATTTTATGTCAGATGAGCAATAAGTAATCATTCTTTACTTACCTAAGGCACATGAGAGACTAAGACTGGCAAATATTTACCATTATTAAAGTTGACGTTATAATTTTAACTTTTTTGTTTCTGGCTTTAGCTAATTTCAATTGATAATGATAGATGTGATAAGTTTTATTTGTATCAATAAATCTTATAGGAACAGAGGTTTTCAGAAATACTCTAAAAATGTTCATGCAGTTTGCAATTAATCCAAATAATATTTCAAAAATATTTACTGCTAATTAAAATTTGAGCATGAAGGCTATATTTTCAACTTATGAGCTTGTATATATAGCATCAGTATCAGTCTTCCATTTTACTAGTTCTTATGACAGGTACAAATTCTTTTCCTCAAGCAAAGTACAAAAATGAAGGGTAAAAATAGTTCCACACTGTGCCGTTAAAACTTCAATTTCACAACTTTCCAAGAGAGAGTGATTTTTTTTTTTGTTAGGTTCTATACACAACTCCACAGACTCAAAGTTACTATTTTAATTTGAATGAAATAAGAAGTGATTAAAAGTAGGAAAAAAAATTAATTTTGTTGAATAATAAATTTTTCTCTGTAACATGTGGGCTAGTTAATTTTACATCATTGCCCCTAATGATCAGGTTGAACGTTGAGTAAATGTGCAAAGTAGATTACAAGGTGAAAGGAAACATCTTCAGAAAACCATTCTCTCTAATAGGCAACATATTTTACAAACTCAAAGCATGTGGCTTACATTTATTTAAAATACAAATGGCATGTCTTCATTAGTTCATATTTTTATATTTCTGGAACTCCAAATTATTCCTGGCACATTGTTAGGCTTACCTAATAATTGGAGAATGAGACTAAAAAGTAGAGCACACCAATATTTCCTAGTTATATACTAAGCAGATTTTAGAATCTTGAACATGTATATTAAAGCGAACGAGTCATTTTGGCTCAAATGATTAGTGGTATACAAACCTGATTGTCATTTTCTTCTACTTTACAAGAGGAAGGCATAAAGTCAACCCTTGACTGGAACAGGAGCAGAGGGAGGTTGGAAGTTTAGCGGCTCTGCAGTCTGTTTGAAGATGAGGCTGCCAGTGGGGATGATAATGATCACATCTTGAAAGGGGGACACGATGAAAGAAGTTTCTCTTCACAACCAAATCAGAAAGAAAACTGAAAAAGCAACAGGAAAAATATGTATGCAGTTAGGCTATGTCAGGGGAAATGGTGTCCGAAGAGCTTTAGGGTACAAAGTAGCCCTTACCAAAGAGCATCTAGGATTGAACCTGATTGCTGAGATCACAGAAACACACACAGGTGCATGCACGTGCACACACACACACACACACACACACACACATTGTAAATACATACACATGCATTCCATGCATACAATCAAATACACATTCAAAAACACAAGCCAGGGTTACATTATATGGTGTAAGGTTCTACCTATCGTGATGGAAATGGCACCAGCTGTACCTTAATCAATTCACTACCCTGCACCTGGCTTCCCTCATAAAATATGGGCAAAAGCATCTCCAGTCAGCTACACAGAGATCGCGTGTTACTTTCATGTATTGCTGGTCAGGTTACGGATAGAAATCAAAGTAAATAGAAGCAATGTGAGGGCTGCGAAACAAATGACAAGATCAATCTTGACTTTCGTTTTTAAGTCTAGAAAAGGAAAAAGGAGACTTGATCAAGCAACACGTATTTATTGAGTGAAAAATCTCATTAAAATCTTAAATGTTAATTTTGACCTGAGAATATTTTTACATCCTTTCAATTAGCCCTTTCAGCAAATGTATTCTATTTGTGAGCTTTTAGGGGCTACCATATTAATCACAAAGTGTCTTGGTGTATGATCTTCTGCAATGTGTTTTTTGGCTTGTTTTTAGAGAATGGAGACCACTTACTTTCATTTCTATTCTGAGTGATTATTTGACATTTATGAAAATATACTTCAGTACCACAGTTAGGGATAACCAATGAGCTTACATATCCTGAAGCTGAGTAGGAAGTTGCACAATCTATCCTTTAGCCATTTTCTTTATAGCGTCCAATTATACTTTAACAATTTTAAATGTTTTTGAAAGTTATCTCTTGTGAACACTAGCTCCCACGGAAGGAGACATTTATAAATACGCAGGTATGTGTCTTGAGAGAGTTAATGAGATTTCCGGGATGTGCAAGAAGCAGGAAATTGATGTCATTTAATGGTATGGCTTATTCTGTTTGAACAATTTAGAGTCAAGATTCATAGTCCTTCCTCTAAATATAGGCCGAAGCAGATCGTTGACTTAGTCCTTTTTCATTCTTGAATTTGTATATTGGCTCAGTTTAGATTTTATAACTTTTTATCACAGATATAAAAAATGATACAAACATGCATGAAAAACTGTGGTAAAAATCAAAGGAAAATCGCTTGGGAGTAGAGAAGATGACAACATCAACAATGAAACAACTTTCAGCTCCGTCTTCGCTGATAAGAAGGGTACGCTGAGCTTCCAAAAATGGTCTAACGGCCCTGATTCATTTAGTAAAAAATTCTTTCAAAACGTCAGCGAGACAGGCTAACGAAGCTTTTCCATTTCTAATTCCACACACTAACAAGGTTAATCTATCCATGAAGCAACAGCGAGGGCTTTCACAATTAATGTTGTAAAATACTTAAACCAACAGCTAATTAATCAGCCCTGAGGTCACTATATCGCATGCAGAAAATTAGTAATAGCAAAGATTCATGGCAGAGAAAGGGAGATGACAGGTCACGCTCTGTGAGTTTCAATTTTAACTGGCAAAGACTGTCAGAATTATATCTAAGCTGCAGTTGACTTTAAAAAAAAACTGTGGAAGTTCAACTCGCGACTCGCATGAGAAACAATTGCATTTTGAGCTCATTTATAAAACTTAACTATACCCTTTGTAGTTTTTAAGTATGAGATGAGACAAGAAAAAAAAACATTGTATTTTGAACTTCTCTGTTAAAACACGTTTCATCAGTTTATTCATGAAAGAAAAACTGAGTTAAACGCATGAACCAAGTTTACAATGATGATATATTTAACCTTTAAAGCATGATAACGTAAAATGTCTTACTTGAGTCTTTATGTATGTCAGCTTCCAGTTAACAAACTGCTCAAGAAAGAGGAAGGGAGGGAGGGAGAGAGAGAGAGAATATTAATCTACGGAGGCTTATATAAAGTCGTTTATTTATTTATTTATTTGTACGGGATCACACTACACAGCTCAGACTCACAGCAATCTTCTTGTCTCAGCTGGGATTATAGACATGAGCCACCACACCCAGCTTCCGTGGCCAGCTCTGCATGGGGCCGGCATGGCATGAGGTACTGGGGATCCAATCCAGATCCTTGCAATGGCCGGGCAAGCACTTAGACTGCCAAGCTATCTCCCGGGCCCATACAGTTATTTTTTAAACCTTTATTAGATATAGAAACTAAAATTAATACCTACAACTCTGTTTCTCCTTAGAGAGAATAGATGCTGATGTTACTCTACATAGGATATATTTTAAGTGTATTAATAGTGCAATAATGCCACTGAAAAGAATAAAAGAAAAGCCAAGGTCCATATTTTAAGTAGAGTCAGATACGAAACTATGCCAGTACACATAGTACACAATCCTACTGATATTAGGATTTGACATCTGTGAGAATGTGGAGCACAAGCATCTAGTACAGATTATGAAATTAAGAAAGGATAAACCAGGGTTATGATAGGTGGTAGAGTGCTTGCCTTTACACTCACAGGGCCTGGATTTAGTAATTAGCACCTCAAAAAACTGAGAAAAAATATTAGGACTTAGGAATAATTGACTGGGCAAATTATGGTACAGGAATAGTTTGAAATATTTAGTGATGGTCAGCATGAATGGGGCAGTGAATGGTAAAATGCAGAAAACAAGGATAGTATTTTATTAATTCATATGATCCTGTTAAAATTTAATGACTGTACACAAATGTATTTAATTTATATAAGATATGAATAAACTGTTTAGCATATACAGGATTTTTAGCATGTAGAAATATAACATTTTATGTGTAAGTATTTGTGAATCCATGGATTAACATTCACTACATTGAGCATTTGTGTCATTTAGCCCAGATACAAAGGAAGGGACTTTTCCTTTTAGCTTCATTTTGGTGTTGTTTCTGCCTTATTTGTACCCAAGCAAGAATGTTGCCAGCCTCGCCTCCAGGCACACTGAGATGGTGATGGAGACTGGGCGTGGTGGTGTGTGCCTGTAATCCCAGCTCTTGGGATGCTGAACACAGGCAGATCACTATGAGTCCAATCTAGTAATGAGACCCTGTGGATCCTGTAGACTCTTACTAAAATACAAAAAAAGAAAAAAAAACATGTGCAGAGCTAAGATGAGCAGTGTGTGGAATATACACTTATTTGTAAGGACTACCTAGGAAATAGTGGGTGCTCAATATATGTATTTCACTTGGAAAATACCTTTTTGTTGCTGTTATTTCTAAGAACGATAAACTTGATCAGTTTACATAGTTTATTCTAATGCAATCTAATACAATGCTTTTGTACAGCATGCTTACAGAGATTGAAAGTAAAGGGGAAATACTCTTGTCTTAGTAGTGGTGTCAGTAGTGATGTAAATATGCAAACAGGCTCTCACAAACTCTTTTAATCCCCTTCAAATGTTAAGAAAAACAGCAAAATCAAGCAAATTGTGTACAAAATATTAATATTTCTGAGACCCTAATAAAAGAAAAAAAGTAGGAAATCAGGGAGATTGAAAAATCTAAGCCATTACAGTATTAGTAAAATAGGAGACTAGAGATGTTACATGCTCCAAGAAATAGGGAAAACGCCTGTGTGTTGTATGTGGGGAGCCCACAAGTATCCAAAACAATGAGTACTAAACAGTTCACATTGCCTGGAAAGGGTAACTAGAGGGTCAGTAAGCGATGCCATTGAACTTGCCTGAGTAGGGCAAATATCAGGCAGCAACCAATGTCGAGTAAAGATCTGAGCTTTCAAAGCAGTCAAGGACCAAGGTAAGAATAAGTGAAATACACACTTAGTTTTCAGACTAGTAAATGATTTATTGTTTATTGTTTTGTTTTAGCTGGAAGGCTAACAATAATCAGATATATTTAATAATCAAAATTAAGTGTAACATTCTAATTAGTAGTTATATTAAAAGAAATTTTTGAATCACCAGCAACTGGAAAGTAAACTATGAAGATTGACATTATTGTAATGTATGGAATTATGCTTCTCTCTCCTTCCATGAAGTTTACAAGGTTCTGCATGTGAGTGAGGTCACGAGGTATCTGTTTCTTCTGTGTCTTATTTCACTCCTAATGATTTCTATTTTCACTTATATGGTCATAAATAATGGAATGTCATTTTTAGGGGAGAATTTTTAAAAATGTCCTATACTTCCTTCACCTGTCATTCACTGGTATACAGTGAGCTTGATTTCCTATGTCGGCTGTCGTGAATGGGGTTGCACTAAATGTAGGGTCCTCACTTCATTCTTTTTTTTTTTTTCTGTATTCTAGGGAAGGGCCTACAGGGTGTTCAGGGTCTCACTACTAGATTGGACTCCTAGTGATCTGCCTGTTTACAGTCTCCCAAGAGCTGGGATTTCAGGCGCATGCCACCACGCCTAGTCTCACTTGCCATCTCAGTGCACCCCGGGAGCGAGGCTGGCATGGCAGGGCCAGGGACTGAACCCCCGGCCCATGAGCCTGCTTGCAGATGCTTTAATCTGCTGAGCTATTTGGCCGGTCCTCCTCACTTCATTCTTTTAGGGTAACACATAAAAAATTGCAATAATATGAGAGAAATAGGTTCAGGGATCTATTGAATAGTAGAGTGAGTGAAGAAGAAAAGATTGTCTGTATCAAAGTAGCTCTAAGTTAGAGGAATGCTGGCCTCCTTCTCTGAGCACCCAGATGCTGCAACTCCTCGGGTGTACCTGTGCATTTGCCTTCCTTTTGGGTCCTGTTCACCCACTATTTGCGAGTGCAGGGTGGCTCGTACTCATTGTATCCTGAGCCTCTCATGAGTGGCTGAAGTTCACTAGGCTGCTTCTCCCCAAATGGAAGGAATCGCTTTGGTGAAGATGAATGGGCTTTCTTCCTCTCATTAGATATATTAATTGTGACAAAGTCATTATCAGATTGAAATGTAAAATTATTAAGAGAATTGAGTCAATTTAACTAGTTTTTAATCCTAGGCAAGATTTATGGCTCCCTCAGAAGAAAGGCAAGATAATGGCACTCTTTTTTTGGCAGAACCGGGGATTGAACTCAGACCCTTGTGCTTGCCAGGGAAGCGCTTATTCCACTGAGTTATCTTCCCAGCCCCAATGGCACTCTTATAGTTCTTACTTCTCTATCCACAAACTGTTCTCTTATATTCTGTTAACAAGTGATAGTTTAAACTGCTTTATTCTTTGTAATTATGCTAAGCATTTTGAGGGCAGGCTTAGATATCTTAAATCATTAGTTTCTATGTTTAGATATGTACTATTTATTCTGTATACCATGGTGTCTTCATTCTCAATGAATGTATTTGAGTTTATCATGTGGAAGCCTTTATTTTGTTGTTATGTGATGTATTATTATTATTGTACTATAAGTAACCCTACTTGGAAATAAGACATACTTAAAAGTTGATTATATATGGCCAATGCATTTTACCATTAGAGTTGTGAATTTCTCCATAGCAAGTGAAAACTGAAATGAAAATTTTAACTAAGGTATCAAAACATTTAAAGTTGATCATTAAATGCACATTTCTGCCCGAGCATTATAGGCATGTGCCTGCAATCCTAGCACTCAGGATACTGCCTGGTGCAGGTTAATCAATAAAATGAGACTCTATCTCAAAGTTATCTGGGCTGAATTCAAGCTCTTGATTCTACTGCCTCAGCTTCTGCAGAACTTTGCAATAGTGAAATATTTTAAAGTAGAGAGTAGCACTCAAAATTCAAAACTAGCATTTTGAACACATTCTTTTATTTATTCCCTGTTACAACTTTCCTACCTGTTTCTCTGTCTGTGTCTCCCATCCACAAAAACCCCACAAGCCTGTACAGTTTTCTGTCATTTATTATAAAAATATGTAAACTATTAATGCATCTATAATTGTACTTAGTCCTCCTAATTTGGATATTTTTTCTCAGTGGAACTGTAAAGATACAACCATAAAAGAAATATTTTTTAACCAGCGTTGTAGTTGTAAAACAAATGGACAGAACCTGGACCAGCACATGATTATATGTATGCTTCCTTGCCTAAGGACCAGCAGTATTTGTCCTTACACATTTAGCTAAAATGTTACACCAAAAAATTCTTGTGAGACACTTCTAAACAGAAGCTAAAATCATTAATAAACTTAAAGTACACTTTTGCATATAGCTGAGATGGTAACGGGTATTTTTTGACAAGGAAAATATGAAGCTCTTGTATCCATATATGCATCTTAGAGTTCTAAACTGTAGACACACACACACACACACACACACACACACACACTCCCTTTTGGTGTATTGCTAAATCAGACAGGTCATTAATCCATATTATTTGTAACAGTAAAAACAATTTTCCTTGATTCCAGTTGACCTGTATAATGTGACTTCTTAAAAATGAAATCCTAATATGATTTATTTGGCAAAGGTGTTTGCAATTATTCGTTCTACATTTTGATTTGAGGATTCAAAAATGCTGTCTTGATGAAATCCTTTTAACTTATGGAGTGTGTATGGCAAGTACATTTTTTACTTTAGAACAATGATCTTGCCTTGTTTTCTAAGCTCATTCTTTTTTACATGGGATCCCATTTTTCTCTATTTTCTACAGCTTTAATAAAATGGGGGATTAAAACAAAATGTTTATGGACCTGATTACAAACCAGCCTTCGGTCCCTGTATGGGCACACACTTCTGTGAATCACAACACAAATGGATCTTTGATTACTCCTATGGCTTTACACAAGTTATGTCTTGGAATATCAGTGAGGACCAGAAATCATTTTCAATATTTTCATTGCAGTGTAGATCAAACCTACTATAGAAAAACAAGTTAAGTGTTGCACTGGCTACTTGTTCCCCCTTATTGTCACGGAGCACTTTAGGAGGTCCCTCTTATTCAGGTCAGCTGTGTGGTTTAATGTAAAAGTAATTCCAAGAATTTAACATGCTTCCTTCATCTTAAAGAGTTCTTCTTAAAAATGAAAAGGATTCAATCACTTTTTTGGAGGCAGACAGAGGGTACAATAAAAATGTAAGTCCCATCAGTGCACGTCTGATGGCTTCTGATTTAAATAGTTTTAATTAAATATGAAATGTCCAAATTACCTAATCATTGTCTCCTATAAGATAAACACAGCTTTCCCAGGCCTTTTTCCGGAGTCTTATCTCAGAGCTGCAGGGTGTCAGCTGATAATGTTGCCTTCATGTTAGACAAGCAGACAAAATAATTTGATTGTACTGCTTGCCATGTTGTTCTAAGCAGTTCTTTAAGAACTAAAACCACTTTGTTTCTGGTGGCATGACAAAGCCCATTACTTTCATTTCTTGAACTCCTTAAAAAGCTTCAACATCAATAAGACTGCTTTCAGAGCTCACCAGTATAATGTGTCTAGTCCTGTCTAGTCTATCCATGCAGGGGTAGACATAAAACAAAAGTTGGAATGGTAAGGAAAACGTTTCTCAGGCAGTAAGAACATGGTGCAATTACAGGTAATTGCTTTTTAGACTGACAAGCACTGATGTGAAGGTTCAAAGTTAAATTTTAAATAAATTATTCAAAACCCTATAAACCTATATCTAAGTGCGAGGCAGTAACTTTTGTACTGTTTGAATATTATGTACAGTGATCATACCAGCAGGACAGGAGCAATGGAAAGAAATGATTAAAACAATCTGTAACATTATTTTCTTGGGTTAAGAGTCAAATATAATTTCCTTTTTAAAACATTAAGTGATAAGGCTTCTAATTATGGAATACTTGTGGGAGAGGAGCACAAGAAGTATGGGTGGACTTACACTGAGACCTTTTTTGAAATAAAAGTTGAAATAAAGGAGAAGTGGGAAGAAAAACAGATCTGCAGCCGAACAGATTTAAAATCAAGTCTAAGTCTATGTGTCCCAATTTTTAAGATAAAAATATTGTACAGTAATACCTATATGGAGGTAGGTTTAAGGGTGACATTAGACTACCCAGTCTGGGGCTCTATACTATAACTGAGTAGTAAGAAAGAGCCTGGTCCCTGTCTACAAAGAGTTTGCTTTAGTGGAGAGAGCTGAAAATAGGATCAAGTTACTCTCCATGTGACTGCTCATTGATGACAAAAGAGGCCTTGTGACAGAAAGCTACTGATTTCATGAGACAGGACTAATTATTTTTATGTGATTGGGAAAGTTTAATGTATTTAACTTAAGCTTTAAGAGGTTTCTATGGGAACAGAGATGTTATTTTGCCCTTTGATGGAATGAATTAGGTATATTTAAAAAGGAATATTACAGGCACAGGGACTTGGTAAATGGACTTGGATAGAACTCTCATGTACAGAGAAGGAAGAACAAGGCGAGAGATTAGGTAGAAAAGATAGAGCACAGGGCTATGCAGGATACTCTAGGATGATTGTCCTTTTGCCTTCAAGAGAAAACACTAAAGGACTGAGAAAGAGAGGCAGCTTCCAATTTGCTCTTGGATGAGACCTGTATGAACCACTGTGGAGGTACTGGACTGAAAGAGATGCTTTAAAATTCAAATATCACCAGAAACAGTTATGCAATTCAAGCCTTGCTCCTCACCCTATAACCACCAGACTAAAGAGAATATTCCCTTCCACCAACCCTCTCCCTCCCTCCCTTTTTCCCTTCATTATTACTTTCTCCTTCCTTCCCTCTTCCTTTCTCTCACTCCTTCTCACTCTCTCATTTGTTCCTTTTCTTCTCTCTCTCTCTTTCATTCTTCCTTTCTTTCTTTGCTCTTTCCCTTTTTTGTTCTTCTTTTTCTTGAAATTAGAGAGAAGACTAATAATTTACATGTAATCAAAATGAACAATCCTAATTTACATGTAATTAATTTAATTTACATGTAATTAAAATGAACAATCCTAAATAAGTACCAAATTTTGGTACAATGACATGGTAGGACACATTTTTCAATAAAAGGCCTATTATATGATATTTGATATCAACTATTAATCGTCTTCCAAAATGAATCTCACATTCCAATACAATAGTAACTGTAACTTTCATCACAATGCATGAAAGTGCCTGAAAAAATGCATCATAATAAGCCAACTATAAAGTAGTATGCTTAAATTAGTTTGTATTTATTATTTAAAATGATGATGATACATTCCTGCCCAGGATGTATTTTTTATTCTCCTTAAGCCACATAAGATGCTTGAAGCTATGTGCATTCTTGATTCTTTTGAGCAACACTAAAACGTAGGCACACGTGCACGCACACAAATACCTAGCCCCTTTAGGATCTCACCAGAGCACCCTATAATAGCAATCTCTACGGGGTTGTCCTTTAATTCTCTAAACCTGGGCAAGTGAAGAACCCCTCAGGGACACAAACTCATCATCTGAAAAAGGCAGTCACTTATTACGAATGGCCGCTAAGATCCTTCTAGCATGGTGCTGCCGGAGACAGTTTAAATCGTGATTATGGAAAAACTCTCAGTGAACTGCTGGGAGCCAGCCATCAAAGCCACCTCCTTCTGTTCATCTGTGCACCGATATTATAAAACAGCACTTTAGGGAAATTGCCAACAATCTGTATCATAATGAATGTACCTTTCTCCCCTCAGCATCAGATACTTTTTCATATTAAATTTTTCAAAGCATATCCCACCAAATTGTTTGTATCCATCAAATTATAGTCACTAAGAATAATTACCTTACTTTTCCCACTACTGTTGCTTAGAGTAGTGAACATAAGGCAGTTTTTAAGATATCTGAATTAATATGCACATCTGGTTGGAAGGTGTTCCCTCTGCTTAAACTCTAAGTACTTGACTAACTTCTTAATTTTGAGGGATCAACACTAATTTTCAGTGTTTACCAGCAATCATAGATGACTAGCAGTTAAAAGGCCATCAGCTCTGTCACATTTGTCAAAGAACAGAATCCCTTTCCAGATGGCCCTTCATTTGGCTAATGGACAGCCTAGGGGGATAAAAATGTCACCTGTTATACGAAGTCAACAGTATTAATAAAAAAAGCACAATCACCATTCATGGACCGGCAGCCACCCAAAGTGGATTTTTGAATATTTGCACAGAACTAATTTGCAATGATTATCATTTTAGCTTTTTCAAGTTTCTAGATTTTCTCTGAAATTTCAAAATCATTGCTTGAAAACACCAAGAAAAATATTAATACATAGAAATGTTCCTCTTCAAAAGTCAAAAAAAGTTCAATAGCCATACTACATAAAAAATTTTAAAGTAGTTCTCATGTAAAAGAGAAATATATTTTATATAGTATATTGGTGATTTTTCTACTTTACCTTCTGTTAAATGTCATCTAAAAACTCTAAGGCATTATAACTCAGTTTCTATTCTTTCTCTTTCTCTATAGGCTTTTTCCCTGCCCCTTTATTAATTTTAGAGAATAATTTTTTTCTAATTGCATTGTATTCTGTAACGGGTAACAATCTTTCTCATAATTGCAATCAAGATGACAGATTTCATCTTTAAATTTCTGTTAGTTTTCCCAGATTTCCAGGGACTAAAAAAAAAGTATTTTTTTGAGTAAAATGCACAGATGACTAATTCACGGTAAGAGAATTTTGTTTCTGTTTTCTTTTCAAGTTCTTCCCAGAGATGACAACCAAAAGCTGAGGGGTATCACACACTGAGAATGACCTGACAGTCATCAACGTTTACATCATTACATTTGCACCAAATCTTTAAGCTTTAGTTCTCACATGATATGAAAGTGTAACACGATAGTATACACATGTAAAAATTCCAGCACTAATAAAATAAGCCAAAGCCTGTTAGACTTTCAGATTTGGTTGCTTCAGAAAAGCCACAATATTCAAATCTCAATATTTTCATTTTTCATGCCATCAAAATATATTTGAAAAACTACATTTTACATTATTGAAGAAACAAAGCTTGCACTTTTAGTTGCTTAGCACGCGATTTGTTCTTTTGTTAAAAGTCCCAGCGTAAATTGAAAGCAAATGTCCACAGTACGCATGCGTAAAATCATTAGCTAAATGACAGCCCTAAGGGATGCGGGAAGAGTTCAACAAGTCTCCACAGCTCACTGAGCAGTCCACTAACAAAGAAGTGAAGTAGCATTTTGATTTCAGGCCTGATTAGGATACGGATGTCCACTTGGCCACCTTTAATAATAAAGAAGGGGAATAATTAACAATGGGAGATCTCGCCCATAGTTGCGCTGACAAGACAAACCCACAAGAATTGAAAACCCTTTAGATAGTCACACCGTTAACTTTGCTGGAAAATAAATGATCCTTCATGAGCATATTACTCTTTGATTTTTGTCCTGAAATTTTTATAAGTGGGGCTGCAGGATGAATTTTTACTGCAGTTGTTGCAGCAGGAACTTTTTAAAGAATGCAAAAGTTTTTTAATGATGTAGGATTTTGAACCTACCATTTTTACAGGGAAGAACATGTCCATCTGTTGGAATGGGAAGAAAATAGCCTCTATGTTGGCACTGGATTTCCCAACATAGAAACTTTAGAAAGAGTATGCTGTGCAGTGAGTGACAAAGGACATTTGATGAATTCTTTAATAGCAGTTAAGTACTTTTCCACAATCTTTATGTCTGTTGGGTCATGTGCTCACATCTGGATGATTATACCTTTAATATTGGCTGCAGTTTTTCTATTTTTTAAAATTAATTTTATTGAGAAAGAAATAGCAGTGAGACAGCTTCAAAACAGTTACAATAATTAATACATTGCATATTGTTGTCTTTTTTCTTTTGGTGGAATTGGGGACTGAACTCAGGCCCTTGCGCTTGCCAGGGAAGCACTTATTCTACTGAGTCATCTCCCCGGACCCCGTTGTCTTTATAGTAGTTATTCATAGTATAAGATGAAGACATGATATCATGTCTAAACATTATTAGTACAAATCTTTCTTCTCATTGAAGTAAGACAAAGTAGCTGTATATCTAACCTAACTATTTTGTACATACAGATATATATTTTTTCACTACAAAATGGTCCTTCATTTATGCCCCCCTTCTTCTACTTTTGTCAAAAATCTAGAAGTGAAATATAAAAAATAACAGGCCTTTTTACATATCAGTAGTTAGATGTCTATTTGAGAATCAGGTTTTCTTTTTTTTTTTTAAATTTTATTTGTGTGTGTGTGTGTGTGTGTGTGTGTGTGTGTGTGGCCAG